>LPNX010382140.1:79028-220972 GCA_001517045.1 Pseudotsuga menziesii
AGATAGTGAAGGCAGAGAGAGGTTATGAGAGAGGGGGGATGACGGAGGGACACATAGACACACACATATAGAGAGAGACAGATAGATTGTGTGGGAGAGAGAGAGAAGAGGTGTGAGAAACAACGAGAGAGGGGGGACCGTGGAGCAATAGAAAGAGAGTGATGTAGGGAGGGATAGTGAGGGAGGTATAAATAAGGTGGAGAGAGGTTTTGAGAGATGAGGATTGAGGGAGGGACACACACACACACACATATAGATAAGAAAGATACATACACACATACACATAAAGATAAGGGAGGTTGTGAGAGAGAGAAGGGGGAAAGACACGTGCACACATATACACATAAATATAGTGAGAGATGGAAATACAAATCTAGGAAGGGTCAATGATTCAGGCATAAAGGGATAGTGAGTAAGGCACATGTGTATCCATAGATGCCAAAAATATTATTTAGGGATCAAGTCTTGGATTTTCTCCCTTGACCATGTTGAGGCCTTAATACCCATATCTAATTCTCAAAACATCTTAAAGGCATGTGCATATTTTCTTGGACACCAATCATACCTTGAGTAGGTCATCTGTGGCGAATTATCAAGGAATTTTTCATTAACATGGGTGTCTCAAATATTCCATTATGGCATAAGGAACGAGCATATTCATTCAATCATGTCTCATAGGTCTCGTACCTTCTGCTCAAAACCACCTAATTATACTAACATCCATATTCATAGTCCAAATATATCTATGAGATGCCATGTGTGATTTTTCAAGGCATCCTTCCTATCCATAGATGCCTAGAATATTTATTTAGGGCCTAAGGCCATAGTTTCCTCCCTTGACCATGTCCACGGCCTTGAGATGCATACCTATTACTCAACAAATGATGATGGCATGCATATCCCGATTAAGATTCAAATGATTCACTTTCATTGTCATGTGTGGTGGTTGGAGGCATCGATTTTGGCCCTAAATGGTTAACAACTTCCTTTAAGGCCTAAGGACTAAGTGTTTCCCCCTACCCATGTGAAAGGACCTAATATATGTACTTAGTGCTCAAAATGTTCTAATGGAACTAGTATCCCCATTTCAAGGTACATGAAACCATGGAAGGATCTATTGAGGTTGTTCAACACATCATTCTTGGCTCTAGATTGATAGAAGCATATTCTAGGGGCTAATTCCTAGGTTTCCTCCCTTATTATGTCTAAGGTCCCAAGACACATACATAATACTTAGAAACCCCTAATGGTTCCCATATCCCCTTTCAAAACAAAACTATCAGCATGAGAGGTCATCTATGGTGATTTAAGGTGTCATTCACGGACCTTGAGCCCTAAAAGCTGGTTTACAACCTAAAATTAAAGATTTATGTACCAACCATGATCAACACATTATACTCCTGTTAAGCACTTGTCTCAACCCTCCTCTTTATTTTGTTGGTATATTTTATCGAATGCATATGCTTTGTAAGTCATCCCATCAGTATGTTGTATTATCCCACATTCATGGGGAGTAAGTAATGGTTGTTAAGTTGTCTAGTTATTATGTTGCATTATCCCCCATTCATGGGGGGTAATATTTTTTAGATTAGACTTAGTATATAAGTATGTGTTGAGGCTAATGAAAGCATCAAAGAGTTATTTTGTATTGAGCTTGCTCAAAGGAGGTTGCCCCCCATTTTTGAAACTTTCTGTACCGATTCAAGAAAAAAAAGTTGCATATTTGAATTCCTCTTTCAAAAATACACAGTTTTAAAAAGAAATCATCTCATTTGGAGTTCTAAAAGTGGAGATATCGCAGATTTAAAATCAGTAATTTTTCAGAATTTCGGTGACGGCCGCGAAAATTACAAAGCGACAATCTTTTGACTGGGTGCCCAAATTTCTATTCCAATTTCATGGGTAGAAGCAGAGCGGTTTTTCCAGTTCCAGAAATAAGCTATAATAGCGATTCTAAGCAATATAGATCGGGTTATGCTCATTTTAAAAAATTTCATCTCAAAACCCTAGCTCTAATTACAGGTTTTTGAGCATTGGGTGGAATTTTTGCCACATTTTTTTTGGCACTATGATTATTGCAGTAGTTCTTCTTTTTGCAGTGTTTTTTTTTCATTCGGATCAGGGAATAAAACCTATCCTCTTAACTGTGGGAAGTACTTGGGCATAGCCCTAAAACTCATTGTGAGGAGTACCACAGGAACCCCGAAGTAGCTGGCCATTGAGAGGACTTGCCAAGTTAAAAGGGAAATGACCCTCACCATATTGACTAGATTTCCATCCATGAGGAAAACCAAAGAGATGTCATGTTTGGCCAAGCGATTAGCAGTTTTACTTGCACCGTGAAGTGAGGGGTACTGCCCCAATACTCAATCCTGAGATATCATTGGTGGCCGAGTGACTGCCTTTGAACCATTAGGAAGTCGAATATACCTAGAGTCCATATCTATTTACAGTTCACAACACGCAGAATTCCAGAATTGTCACATATCATTTACTCCAATTCAAGTTGATAAAGCATAGCTTTCTAGCACCGCCACAGATCATTTCTTCAAAAAAAAAAAATGTTATTCAGCCATATATTCCTTGATTGATCTGTTTTCCTTGAAAACTCACTGTAACCCCTATCATTCCATTCTACATATTTCATTCATTGAGGACCCTATCCCAAGTCCACTTCCTGAAGCCTGAAATTTCATCTCCATCATTCACCCCGCTTCTGAAATTCACATTTTTTGTTTCCTTGTCCCTCAGAAAGTGTCCACAACCTAGTTACCCACTCGCGTTTTTCCCAACTCAAAATTTTCCTTTTCTAAAACCCTCTCTGTTTTTGTTTTTCCACCCATTTTTGAAAGAAAAAAAAAATCTTGCTTATGGTTGTCACCCACGCAGGAGCAAATAGACAAATGGAAGAAGAACTTGTCACCCTCAAGACCAAACTCAAATATCTGGATCAAATATTTCTTGACCTCCATATTCAGTATTCAGCCATGAGCAACCGACAACATCCTGATTCTTCTGTAGGCATTGCGTTCTCTACTTCCAGCAACTTTTGTGGGCTGAAGATTGAATTCCCTCGCTTCAATGGTGAGGATCCAAGTGGATGGATACACAAGGTAGAATAATACTTTAATATGCATAACACTTTTGATGTCCCCAAAGTCCCACTTGCATCATTTCATTTGGAATGGGAAGCCCTTCAATGGTTCTGTTGTAAGATGAAGGATCATGAAGAGCCCCAATGGACAGATTTTTGCCAACTCCTTTTGCACCGATTTGGCCCTAGTGGTTTTGATGAATTCACAGGAGCACTCACCAAACTTCGCCAGACTGGCATTGTGAGAGAGTATCAGACATAATTTGAGAACTTAGTCAAGCACACAAAAGGATTTTCTGATGCATTCTATAGGAGTTGTTTTATCAGTGGTCATAAGGATACAATTCGATCTGACGTTATAATGTTCTGTCCCAACACAATGATGGAAATCCTAGGGTTGGCTAAGTTGGCGGAGGACAAGATTAGGGCTCAGCAATGCCCCAAATCCACTTTTGTTCCATTCAGAAATATGGTTCCCCAAAGACATCCAATCCCTCTACCTCCTAAAACCACTCCTATCAAGCATTTGTCTTAAGTCGAGATGTGGGCACATAGGGAAAAAGGACTTTGTTATAATTGTGATGATAAATTCACCCTAGGAGTTCAATGTACTGAACACAAGCCCTATTTCTTGGATGTGGCTTCTCCGCCTGCACTTGAAATTTGTGATGTTGCTGAGGATCCAGTGGATGATCAGGTCAACATTCTACAGCCGCCTATTGACCCTCAGATTGCTAAACAAGTTTATTATTTTGTCCATCCTTTCTCTAGCTTTAAAGTCATGGTTGAAAATGGGAGCACCTTAACTTACAAAGGAAAGTGTCACAGTGTGTGTATCTCTATTGAAGATTATAACTTGTGCTCTAACATGTTTGCCATACCCCTAGGAGGTTGTTCTGTGATTTCGGGCACTCAATGGTTACGCACTTTTGGACCCATCTTATGGGATTTTGCTGAACTGTGGATGCATTTTTTAGTCAATGGGAAAAAAACACACATTCAATGGATTATAACCAGGGTCTCTCAGCATCATTAGTTCACCTTACATGGAAATGATCCTTAAGAAGAATTCAAATGGTGTCATCACTCAACTCCATTTCATTCAGATGCAACCTTCGACAGTCTCAAATACTCCCTTGGATCTTTCATTCCGATGCACCCTTCAGATGCCTGATTTTTCCAAGCCCTTCAATCTTGAGAGTGATGCTTGCGACAATGGATTTGGTGTTGTCCTCTTTCAAGATTAACATCCCATGGAATTCACTGGTAAATCCCTTCCTGGAAAGAATTTATCCACCTCCACATATGAGAAGGAAATGATGACTATTTTGCACGCAGTACAGAAGTGGTGGCCATACCTCTTTGGGAATTATTGCTGCCTCAAGACTAATCATTAGAGTTTGAAATATTTCCTGGAACAATGGGTCTCATCCCCAACACAACATAAATGGGTTAGAAAACTCAGGGGTTATGACTATGAGATCAATTATAAGAAGGCTAAGGACAATCTTGTGGTGGATACTCTTTCCTGCCCATTTGATGCCGCTGTCTCTCTTTTAGCTATTGCTATGCCTATTCCAACTTGGTTACACTCTATTCCGCAAGGCAATGTCAATGACTCCTCATTATCTGAAATCATCCAACAGTTGGCCAATAACCCTTCTGTGGTACCACATTTCTCTTTGGATGGCTCTTCTCTGAGATACAAGGGTCGTCTGGTGCTTCCCCAGAGCACAGATATTAAACATGCAATCTTTTTATGAACTCCATGCTTCTCCATCGACATCGTACTCTAGGCTCATGCAAACATATGAGAGGGCACGATGTCACTTCTTTTGGAAGGGAATGCAATGATAAATTCAACAGATAGTTTTCGAATGTGCTCCTTGTCAGCGCCACCAAGGTGAAACTACACTCCTTTTCGGATTACTCAAACCTTTGCCCATCCCTACAAGGATTTGGACATATATTTCGATGGATTTCATTCAAGGGCTCCCTCAATATGAAGGGAAGACCGTAATCTTTCTTGTGGTTGCTCGGCTCTCGAAATATCATCATTTTTGGGATCTCAGCCCTCCATATACCACCTCCTTAATCGCACAAATTTTCATGGACAAGATATTCCTTCTTCATGGAATCCCTTCTTCCATTGTCTTAGACCGCAACGCACCTTTCACAAGTCATTTTCTCCTTACTCACACCAAACTGAATATGTGTTCAGTTTATCACCCACCAATAGATGGTTCGAATGAAGTCACCAACAACTATTGGGAAACTTATCTTCGTTGTTTCACCTCTGAAGAACAACATCTGTGGGAAAAGTGGCTCTCTCTCGCTAAATGGTGGTACAATACTTCCTACCATACTTCATCTCAAATGAATCCATATGAAGAAGTTTACAGTCACACACCTCCAGTACTCCTTCCATACACCCCTAGTAGTTCACCAGTTTAGGCAGTTGACGTGGTTCTTCGAAATTGACATTAGATTCTTCACATTCTACAGGACAATCTTCACATGGCCAGAACCCGCATGAAAAACCAAGCCAATCAACACCGTTCTAAGCGCACTTTTCAAGTCGGTGACATGGTTTTTCTTCGTCTGCAGCCTTACAAGTAATCCTCCTTGAAACTCCAAGGGAATCAAATGTTCGCTCCAAATATTTCTAGTCCATATATAGTTCTTCACAAGATTGGGTCTGTTGCTTATACATTGGCACTTCCTCCTTCTTCTCGCATTCAGCAAGTGATTGGCACCAACATCAGAGAACAAATTATTTTACCAGAGTGGGATAATGAAGGATCCATCATTTCGGATCCAGAGGCCATCCTTAATAAGTGCACTTGTCAACTTCGCTCTCGGTCCATCACAGAGGTCTTAATTCAGTGGCACAACATGTAACCAGAGGATGCTACATGGGAACCGTTCCTTCAGATTCAACAACAGTTTCCACATCTAAAGCTTTGAGGACAAAGTTTTTTTTAAGAGGGATGGGACGTTAAGAACCCATGTCAACCCTCCTCTTTATTTTTTTAGTATATTTTATCAGACGCATATGCTTTGTAAGTCATCCCATCAGTATGTTGTATTATCCCACATTCATGGGGAGTAAGTAATAGTTGTTAAGTTGTCTAGTTATTATGTTTCATTATCCCACATTCATGGGGGTAAATAGTTGTTTATATTATACTTAGTATATAAGTATGTGTTGAGGCTAATGAAAGCATCGAAGAGTTATTTTGTATTGAGCTTTCTAAAAGGAGGTTTCCCCCTTGAAGTGGCCCGTGATCAATAAAATATCTTTTGTGCTCCAATATTTCTGTTATATCGTGCATTCTCATTGTTTATTGCAGGAGGTTCCCCATAATTCCATATCTAATGATAAAAAATCCTAATCATGGCCATATCCCAACTTAAAGGTTGAGGATACCCTTAAGAGATCATGTGTGTTAGTTCGAGGTGTTTTTCTTGGCCCTATATGTCTATAGGATTCCTTTAGGGCCTAAGGACTAGGTTTCCTCCCTCCACCATGTCTACAGATATGTTTCTAGTGCTAAGAGAATTCTAATTCATTGCATATTCTCTCTTAGATGCAAAATATCACATACGAAGGTCCTATGTGCAGGTTCGATTCCTTGTTGATGGATCTCAAGCATTAAAAGCTACCTTTAGGAAATAATTCTTTAGTTTCCTCCCTCAAGCATGCTCAAGGGACTATGAACCATACTTAGTTCTTAAAACATCCTAATGGTGTCCATATTACAACACAAAGAAAAATTATGCTCTTGGGAGGTTAGGCATGGTTGATTGAGATGTTGTTCTTGATGATGCTAAAATATTACTGTAGGTCCTAAGGCTTGATGATGCAAACTATTGTTTTTATTCATTTCCATAGCCATTCACTGAAACCATTTTTTGTGGTTCTCCATAATGCGTCCATGTTTTGATTCTCTAAAACGTGTGTGTGTGTTTTTCTTTTCCAAAATGCGTGTGCGTTTTGATTCTTCATAATGTGTGCACGTTTTGCTTCTCCATAACGCGTACGTGTGTTGTAACTATAAAATGCGTGCACATTTTGTAACTATAAAATGCATGCGCCTTTTGCCTAGCCTAACCTATGTGTCATATGACATGTCAGGCTGGAGATTAACTATACCAAGCATTACATAATGTGAGCGCGTTGTGTTTTTATGTATCATGAGCATTTTTCCAAAAAGTAGGATAGCATCTAAAAGGTCCCTCAACTTCTTCCACACACCCTTGTATAAGTCCCTTTTATCTTAAAAGCTTTGTTAGAAAGACCTTGATGAAAGACAATAAGTCTACCTAGTCGATCTGAACAACAAATGAAATTTATAGCTAGTACTTGGGGAGTCACACCCCAACCCAAGAAACCCTCATACTACTCCAATCTTGTACCATTCTTAAGAATATCTCCTAGAGCTCTTACAAGGTGTCATTTTTTGTCTCATGAACAACACATATGGAAGGAGGGTGAAGCCATACAAACCTCCATAGTGTGATGACACATTCATTGAACCTCACGACCTTAATGTAGTAATTATAATGTGAGTTTTAGCTACATTTTAGTGAGCCTTAACATTATGTGGAAATTTAGAAATATCAGTGGGATATGTGTAGAGGTTTATACATTTGCAGACCTTCAAGAATAAACAAAAAAAAGCAATAATTAATCTTCAAATCTCTCTTGGACTAACGTTGAGAACACACCTACCATTTGTAATACCAAGTTTATTTGGATCATCTTTCCTTTATTGACATTAATATATTCAAACATCAAGATCAATTATGCCATTGCATTAGTGAAACACTCGATCATACTAATAAGCCAAGCATTGTGCATGAAAAAGAAATTCCCTAATTCATTGATGTTTTGAAAATGAATCATAGCAAGGTATGGGAACATGTTGTCGAATCAATTCTCAACATGATCTCACATGATGAGAACAAGACTACAATTAATGTATCTATTGTTATTCCTCTCCACTTTTTATCCATTAATTAACAAATATGACAAATATGCATCTATTACAAATTAAAACTTTTAAACTATTACAAATTATAAATTTTTTATTACAATAATCATTTTTACCATACAAACGTGTTCAAAAAAAACTCAAATTCAATATTTAATTAATTAACGATTTCACATAATTACTACAAATTCAAACTCGTTCACACTTTAAATTTTTATTTAAATCTTAAAAATTGTTTACTAAGCCTTCCCAAGACACTTTACAAATATATCATTACCATGCATTTTACCTCTTTCAAGAGACTTTAAGTTTATAGCATTATCATTCTATCATGGACAATAAACCCCAACAAAATTAAAGCTTGAAAATGAGGCCTTTGCTCTCTTCCTTCCAAAAAGAGAAAACATTTTAATTAGAGAGATGAAATTCACAATTAAAGAAGGAATTCAACTTAATAACTTTAATAAAAGAAAATTTAACTTAACAATATGGACCATGTTCTTACACTTAAAAGTTTTTGCACCTTTTCACTATCTTAAGAGATTTTTTTCCTTTCATCAAATATTTCTGTAGATGACTAAGATTTAGAGGCGGTTAAGCTTCCTCACACTAATGGGTGGATAGAGACACACCTGGAACTAGGTAAACAACGTAATGAGAAGAGAGGAGTTGAGTTGTGCAAAGAACTGTGTGGACAACCCTGAATGAATCTCTCCTCAGAGGGTGTTAATTTCACTTGGCACTAGATGGGGTTCCCTCCTACATGGCATTGGCCGGAGACCCCCCTGATTCTTATGAATCTTTTAAATAAGTAAAAATAAACCCAATTGAGCAATACTAGTTGGGTGCTTTTAAAAATCAAGAGTTTATATAAAATCCACATAAGTTCATAAAGGCTCATCTCGTCAATCACTAATTCCAATTAAATATTTTAGCGTCTTGTAAATCAGTCGTATCTAATTGAAGATAAGTTATTTAATGCAGCCTTTTTTATGTATAAAACCTACATTTTAATACAATTTTGCAACATGCATTTTTTTAATCAAGAAAATTCTTCATTCAAGTGTAACAAATCATCAATTCATGTGCATCAAGAGATGTATTTTTTTTATATTTTTTAACTAAATTTTTTAATAATAAATTTCTGTATGTAATGGTCCGTGTGAGTGTTAATAGTCACAGTGTTAATAGTCACAGGAGATGACGGGTTGTGGTTTTCACAAACCGGTCATGCATGCCACCACCTCACATGCTGCTAAAAGGAGGGAAAGAGAGCCACATGCTCTAGAACCAACTAAAACTATTCAAGAAGATGACAATGCTATTTTCATATATTTATTCTTTTAATTTATATTTTAGGTTATAATTTGACTTTAAAACTAAGCCAACATATTAAGTTATGGAACAATTAATAAGTAAAACACATTAATTTGAATTAATAGACTTTTATGCCCAATAATTATAAATTAATAATAATATTTACTAATTTGAAAATTTTAAATAAATAATTTTTATATAAAAACATAATCACCAATTACTATTATAGCATATAATTTAACATTTTATACATGTTAATTGTATATTTAATAAAAAGAATATTCTTACATATTTGACAAGATGCTATTTTCATATATATACTCTTTTAATTTATATTTTAAATTACAATTTGATTTTAAAACCAAGTCAACTTTTTAAGTTATGAAACAATTAATAGGTAAAACACAAGAATTTGAATTAGTGGATATATATCCAGTGGCCTCTTAAAAGTGTTAGGATTATTTATTAATCTTCTCTTTGACCACCATAGTCTAATTGTATTTTCCTAGCTTAGGATATTATTGTCACTTCACTAGTGCATGAAGGACTCACTTGGGGGCCACCTAACACTCAATGTACCAGTCTGTATAAGTTTATGAGCTCCATAGACCAATCTCTATAATTTAGGAACCCACTCTAAATCCCACCAACAATACTCAACAATTGACTCTAATAGGTATTCATTTATGTTTAGTTATGTTCAGTTATGCTCTATTCCCCATTAGTGAGCTCACTCTCAGTCACCCTAGCGCAAGTTTGCATTATTTAAGGGAGTTTGGGCACATTTACTCACCTACCTAGATCACTTCACTGATTGTGAACTAATTTAGTTTACGGGAGTTGCATTAGTGAGCTCCAATGGTGATTTCCCCACATTAATTTAGCACCGGATTCAATCTGAGTTAGTGAATTCGAATCCTACCTATGGCATTCAAATTCTTCCTATTGTAACAACATTGTATTACATATAGGTTAATGATTATTCATGTAATGTTATGCTCACCAAATTTTTTCTCACGTGTGTGTAATTTTTCCATGAATCTATTGATCAGCTTACACTGAATTCTATCTCTCTTTAGCATTCTTCATTATCCATTGAATTCATTCAGGCCTAGGGATCCTATGCTTCACAAAATTTAACATGGTATCATAGCAGGTATTCAGGCCAACTTCAAACCTCGAAAACTTGCATTGATGCACCAAAAGCAATTGGGCTCCACATAAATCCTGGTATTCTTGCCTTGCTCCATATGGATTTTGTCCATAAAAGTCTATCCAAGTGTGATGCTCCCAAAGAATGTCCACATGTAGAAGCGGAGAATGTTTGAATTGGTTTGATTGTCAATTGAAGTGTTTTGCAGTGTTTTTGCAGGAACATTCTAAGATTTTCTGAATAAATAGTTGTTATTGAAGCTATAAGATGGAGAATTCAACATCTTTGACACCCAAAATCCTCACACCCTTCAACTATATTGATTGGAGGGATGCTATGCATATAGTATTGTCCAACAAGGGTTTGTACAAGGTCACTATGGGAAGAGAGGTCAAACCCCAACAACCTATTGAGAGGTATAATCATATGAACAAATGGATGAATCATTTGGCTTCATGTGCATCCACATTTGCAGGGATTTACTCTTCCATCTTAATGGTCTGAGAAAACCAAAAAAATTAAGGGATAAGCTCGAATCCTTGTTTGGAAAACAAGATAAGCCGAGGGTCCATATTTTGGAGAATGAGTTGATAGCACTACAACCCAACAACCTCGATATTATACTCAAATTTCAAATCCCTTGTCATGCAATGCAAGCAGTGTTGGATTGATAAGAAGGATGAAAAATTGGTGCTCTCAATTCTGAGAAATTTTGTCCTATAATTCTCAGTGTCCATATCTACTTTTCACTCTGAGATACTGAAAACTCCTAATTGGTGAATTCCATCCCTTGATGGCTTCACAAAATATCTAATCTAGGAACAAGATAAGCTGATACAGATGGGATTTCTCAAAGCCTCCAAAAATCAAGATTTCTTAGCTAAGGAGTCTAAGAATGCACAAGAAAAGGGGAAGCAAAGATGAAAAGAGAAGAAGAACATTGATTTCAATCCTAAGGATAAGCATAATCGTCCAAAAGGAACATCTGGTTCCAAGGAGGACAAGCACAATAAGTTTGACAAAGACAAGTGCTCTTACTGCAAGAGAGAAAATCATATAAATAATTTGTGTATGAAGAAGACCATAGATCAGATGTATAAGCTCCTTGAATAGAACAATATTTCCCTTCCTGAAGGAGCAAAGAAGTTTGATGATGGAAACAAGACTAAATATCATGAGAGGTGCCATGCTATGAAGGCAGGATTTTCTCATTGATTATGGAGCGTCCAACCACATGGTTTCCTCCAAAGAATCATTCACTATCGTGGATATCTCTAGAGGAAAAAACATTCACATGGTATATGACTCACAAATACCAGTTGTTGGGAAATGTTCCATCAAAATTTAGCATGGTGTTCCAAAACGTGCTCTATATCCCTTCCCTAGAAGCAAACTTGTTGTCTGTAGACCATATGACACATACTATCTCACCTAAGAAAGTCACATTTGATCCTGACACAATGGATATATCAGAAGTCTCTACTAGAAATATGATAGGGAAAGGAGTTGCGAATCATGCCTTAAAGGCATACGAGTTTTCTCAATTTCTTCCTAATTTATATCCTAGTGCCTTATTAACTCATGGAAATAACATAAGTAGGCCATGGCATGAAATATTTGGCCACCTGAACTTCAATTATCTCCAGCAGTTGCACAATGAATGTTATATTTTTAACATTAAGCTAGCATAACATTAGGATATTTAACTGAGAGAACAACAAGCACAACAATCAAACACAAGAGACAATGAACACCGTGTTTTTCCTCAGGGAAACCATAAATGGAGAAAACCCCGCAACTTCCTTAGAGATAGAATTAGCACCAAAAGTGAAACCAAAAAACAGTAAGATGATCTACCGACAGCAATAACCTCTTTCTTCCTTGCCCCAGTGTCTTTCTCTTCCTTAGCTATGTGCTACAACTGAGTGTGTGATAAATAGAGAGGCTAGCTCTCTATTTATACTAATTCCTGACTTGACTAAACCCAACTAGGGCCAACTTCACTAGGTGAGTCTAAAAACCCTAGTGCCACAGAAATGTGGGGACTTTAACCCTTAGACAATAAGAGGGTTACCCACCTTTACTTGACATGACTTGTTTACATTATAGAAACTCCCGATAGGAACCTTGGGGCATGACATGACTCAAGTGCATTACAAATACATCCCGAAATAAACATCAGGTTACAATACATAAGAAATACAAGTGAATACATTTCGAAGTTACAATTACATCAACAATGAAAATATGGTTGATGGATTTCCTCTCATCAAATATTATGAAGGTGTGTGCATTGGTTTCTTGATAGGGAAGCATCCATAGTGAAGGTATTGGGTTGGAAAGGAAAGAATATTTTCCTCCACACTTGACTTGATTCACAGTGATGTCTCTAGACTGATTCCTACAACATCTTTGAATGGATCCATATACTTTCTGATCTTCATTGATGACTATTCAAGGTATTATTGGGTCTACTTTCTAAAGCAGAATTCTGAGGTATTTGGGACCTTTAAAATTTTCAAATCCTTAGCTGAGAACACTCTCATAAAGAATATCAAAGTACTTAGATATGATAATGGAGGTGACTATGTCAAAAGAGAATTCCGTTAGCTTTGTGCATCAGCAAGAATTCAAATGCAACACTCATTCCCATACACACCATAGTGTAATGGTGTAGCTGAGAGGAAAAATAGAACCTTGAAAGAGATGGCTACATGCCTTCTAGAAGAAATAAATATTCCTCCTTATTTGTTGGTTTGAGGCACTAAATTGTGCTTTCTACATACATAACAGGGCTCCCCACAAGACAATGATTGGGGTCACTCCTTTTGAATCATTGATGGGACATAAACCCAATGTCTCACAGATTAGAGTTTTTGGCTCCAAGGCATGGGCCAGAATTCCTACTGACGGGAGGAAAGACTTCCAAGCCTGGAGTAGTGAATGCATATTGTTAGGATATGGAGACGATGCTAAGGAATATATACTAATGGAACTTGTAACCCAAAAGTGCTTCATAGAGGACATTGTTCGATTTAAAGAATATCAAGTGCATGATCCACAATTAGCTGAAGAAGAAGAAGGTATAATTTCTCATCCATTTTCATTTGCAGATGATGATGTATTAACTAATGTTTCATATTCAAAATATGAGGATCAAGATGATCATGATCTTGAGAATGAACCTCAAGTATATCCAGATCAAGATCCAACACTTGCTCCTACTCCCAATTAGAGGCATAAATGGGCCCTAAATCTCATTCAAGTAATTAGGAATAGTGGTGGGGATCTGAATGACAGGACAAGAACAAGTTCCAAATATCAGGATGAAAGTTTTGCACTATGCCATTCAGGTATACGTCTCCTAGAGAGGTGTTTCATGATGACAAGTTCAGGTCCACAATCCATGGCAAACAATTATGAATGAGGAGTTTGATTCTCTACAAGAAAACAAGACTTGGGAGCTTGTCACTTTGCCTCCTGGAAGGAAGTTATTTTAGTACAAATAGATATTCATGACCAAGCTAGCAGCTGATGGAACCACTACCAAGTGCAAGGATATATTAGTGGAAAATGGGTATTCACAAGTCCATGGGATGGACTACAATGAGACATTCTCTCATGTTGCAAGAATGGACTCCATAAGTATAGTTTTGGCCATTGCAGCTTTGAAGAGGTGGGAGGTACATCACATGGATGTGAAGAGTTCCTTCCTTTATGGTAACCTAGAAGAGGATATATATATATGAGACATATTGAGGGGTAAGAATAATATTCCTCCTTGGTTTGCAAACTGAGGAAATCTCTCTATGGGATAAAAAAAAATCCAAGGGTATGGTATGCCAAGATGGATTCCTTCCTAATGTCACAAAAGTTTGATAGATTCAATTCTGATTGCAATGTCTACATGCATCATAAATGAGGATTATTATTGTTGATTGTTCTATATGGATATGGATTTCTCATTACTAGTGGCTCAACTATTGGATTGAGAGGCATCAAGTCAACTTTGAGAAAATCATTATCCATGATTGATCTAGGAATGTTAAGGAATTTTATTGGTCTTGAAGTAAATAAAAAATATTAGGGAATCATGATTACACAGTATAGATACGCGATTACATAGTATAGATACATAGGAGACTTGCTTAAAAGATTCCACATCACCAATTGTAAAACATCACCCTTCCCCTTCCTATTTGGCATCAGGTTGGAAGAAGGGGGTTCCACACCACTAGTTGACAGTACACTCCACAAACAACTAATTGGTATCCTATTATACCTCACCCATTTTCGAGGCTAGATTTATCTTATGCTGTGAGTGCTGCTTACAGATACATGCACGAGCCACATGATATGCACTAGAAAGCAACAAAGCACATCTTTCATTTTGTGCAAGGTATGAGGGAGTTTGGAATCCACTATTCTGCTGGTGCACAACTAGATCTGATTGGTTTTACTATTTTAGATTGGGATGTTGATAGTAATGACAGGAAATCTACATCAGTATTTGTGTTCATGATGGGATTTGGAAAAATTTATTAGTCTAGAAAGAAGCAAGCATCTCTTACTCTCTCTTCAAATGAAGCAAAGTATCAAAGGGTTGTGAATGCAAATATTCAGGTAGTTTGGCTACATGGAATTCTAACAGAGTTTAATATTCACACTTCTTCTTTAGTACACCTCTATTGTGATAATTAGAGTACAATCAAGATATCCAGTGATCTAATTCAGAAGCAGCAAACCAATCACATTGAAGTCCACATCCACTACATCTAGGAACTAGTGCATATTAAGGTTATCACTCTACATTACTACCCTATAAATGAAAAAATTGCAGATATATTCACCAATTATTTCACTAAAAAGAGATTTGTCTATCTCATATATCTTCTTGGTGTGAAGGCTTGATTTAGTTATTGCTCCTCGTTTTTCCTGCTTATTTTGGGGGACGGGGGGGTGTTCCCATGAGGTTTTCCACATTTCCTCGGTTTGTTAAGTAGTCATTTTTTTGCATTTAGATTGTATGGGTGACCTTTGGTCTTAGTTGTCAGGGCCAAGGTTTTCCAAGTTAGGATTAAGGGGGGTGTTAGGATTATTAATTAATCCTCCCTTTGACCACCATAATCTAATTGTATTTTCCTATATTAGAAGATTATTATCACTTCACTAGTGCATGGGGGACTCACTTGGGGACCACCTAACACTCAATGGGCCAGTCTACATGAGTTTTTGATTTTTGAGTTTTCAATCCCTATAATTTAGGAATCCATTCCGAGTGGCACTAGTAGTCTTCAACAATTTACCCTAGTAGGTATTCGATTATGTTTAGTTATGCTTTGATTCCCTTTAGTTAGTTTACTCTTAGTTACCCTAGCGCCAATTTGCATGATTTAAGGGAGGTTGGGCACATTTACTCACCTACCTAAATCAGCTAACTGATTGTGAACTAATTTAGTTGACCAGAGTTGCATTAGTGAGCTCCAATGGTGATTTTCCCACACTGAGTTAGCACCAGAGTCATTCTAAGTTGGTGAATTCAAATCCTACCTATGGCATTCAAATTCTTCCTATTGTAACACCATTGTATTATAGAGAGGCTAATGATTATTCATGTAATGTTATGCTGACCAAATTTTGTCTCATGCGTGTGTATTTTTTCCATGAATCTATTGATCAGTTTATACTAATTTGTCTCTATCTTATGCAACCTTCATTCTCCATTGAAATCATTTAGGCCCAAGGATTCTATGCTTCACTAAATTTAACAAAAAAATATAATTATAAATGTAATAATGTATCCATATTTAATTTCTTATAATATGTAATTATATAAAATCATTTTAAATTTAAAATCAATATATTAATGTTATTTAAAATATTAAATTACAAATAAAATTATAAATCAATTTTAACAAATATTTGTCAATTTGAAAAATTAAAATGAATAACCACCTATTTTTTATATTATATAAAAATAACATTTTAGACATGCTAATTTTATATTAAATAAAAATAATATTCTATACATTATCAACAACCATCATATTATTTATATTGTATTATCATATATTATATAATTATGATATCCTATATATTACATCGAAGATGTTTTTCTTTGAGATTGGGTTTCTTATCATTGTAGGGATATTTCTCGTCTCTCCATTGAATAGGAATATGGCATGTGTATTAATGTGTTTCCATTTCTTCTTGCCTGTTCAAGTTTTCAAAGTTTCGGAGGGAACAACTGGTTCTAGGACATGCAGTGACTAATATGTGTTGGGAAAGAGCCTATCTTAATGATTAACGTCGGGTGTCGGGTCGATTCTCAAGGTTCACCAGGGTTGTTCATTGTTCCTTTGTCTAGTCTGTGGGCATGAAATTGAAGTAAGTGACTTGAGTTAGATTTTTTGAAATCGGGGTTGGTTCCCATTTTAATCTTAAAACTGCTCAACTTTATAGGTGAAATTCCATGGAAAGGCTTTAAATTGATGTCGTGTGGTTCAAATGTTCTCAAAATAGGTGCTTACAATATGTTGAAGGCCTAATAGAAAATGGAACCACTGTCAGCTTTGATCTGAGTGGGATTATTGTTGACATCTTTACCTCTACATCGTGCTGATGCTAATTCCCACTAATAGAAAATGGAACCACTGTCAACTTTGATCTGAGTGGGATTATTGTTGACATCTTTACCTCTACATCGTGCTGATGCTAATTCCCACTTACTTAGAGATGAGAACCAGAAAACAAATGTAGAATCAAAATTTGATTAATACTAGTATTATTCCTTACATATTTTTTATTATTTCATCTATTCCCTTTTCATATCTATTTCATCTTTGCTTTTTAAGTCATTTTCTTTCCTTTGCTATTTTTTTCTATTGAATTTTTTAAAAGATTCTTCTTTCAAGAGAATGGACATGTTATGAGTCATGGTTTAATAGCACTTAACAGTACAAGCTTCCTCCAGCTACCTATGGTCAAGTTTATTGCTCAAAGGTTGTTTACTATGACCCCCAACCTTTCTCTTCTTTGCGGTTGTCCATTTTCCCTTCTAAAGGGTATTATTTTGTCAATATTTATGGATATCTAATCTTGGTTGGTTCATCTTTCAACAGTATTAGGGACAAATTTGGTTAACAATATCAAGAAATATGAATCAATTTTATAATGTCTTGCTAATTTTTTTTTTTAATATTCTATACCCATCTTGAGATTATTAAATTTTTTGGGCTTGCCTTCATCTCTCAAACTGCTTTTGATTTGGGCACAACTAGTACAATGTCTTTTTATTTGTTGGTTCAAAGCTTATAAACCAAATCATGGTATATGAAGAAGTTTGAGGGATTCCCTATCATATAAAGGCTTTAATTCCTTTCCTCATATGAGACCCCTAATTACTTCAATTTATGTATTTTCCATTTGTTGTTAGTTCTTGACATTGTCACTGATGTCTCGCGCTTTAAATGGAATTTTATAGATTTATTTTAATCTGAAACATATCTCTCACTAGATCTACTTAGATATGTCTACAAGTGTAGATAGATCTATTAACATGTCTAACATCTTTTGATAAGGAATTGCACATCAAAGAACTAGTGTTCTCATCGGTTGTGCTTTGCTTTGTTTAATTTTTTAATAAAAAAATTTCCATCTTTTCTCCCATCGGTGTTGGGTCATGAAGCCGCCTAGCTAAGAGGTCAGTGCAGACTTGATGCATGAGCATATTTGAAAATTCCAAATAAGAACAAAAATGGTGCATGTTAAGAGATAGATAAGGAAGGAATGGATGGATTAGTGCTAGCACACAGAGTTGTTTATGCACAAAGACAATGGTGCATCATATAGTTTCTGCACAAAGGAAGAAATCACACAATAGCTAATGTTGTAGCATGCAAAGAATGACACTAACAAGAATCGTGGATAAAAATGAAAATGAAGAAAATCACCCAAAAAGTATCTGAATAGTTAGATAAGGAATTAAATAGTTAAAGAGACCTGAATATTTAGCCATAAAAATAGATAAAGAGGAAATGTATTAGAAGTAAGGTTTTCTAGGAAAATTACTAAGTAGGGGGAAAAGAGTCGAGATTTGTTGATCTGTTTCTGTAATATATGTGCTATGAAGGTGAACGCTAATGTGTGAGTTGGATATTTCACTATGAATGTAATATGTTTTGTGTGTTAAATTTTTTATGTAATATATGTGCTCTGAACATGAATGTTAATGTGTGAGTTGGCTATTGTAGGCTATGAATTTAATATGTTTTGTGATCAAATGCATGCTTTTATTTTATTTGCACAATGCAATATGTTTTGTGAAGGAATACATGTTTTTATTTTATTTTCACCATCTTTGTATGAGCTTATAATTGCAATTATAGGGTGTGATGTAATAGATGTGAGAGTTGGGACACTATGTTCCTCGTTGTATCAATACCTATCATACCATGATGAGAATGTAAATGTTTAAAAGCTCATAATGAGCCCTAGGCTTCATTGATTTAAAATCAAAATAAAACCAATATTTCCTTGTTTTTCTTCAACTAGTGTGGAAAATGGTGAATCAAATCTCTCTACTTATATCTTTGCATGAAATGGAAGTTTTCAAGGACAATTTTTAATGTTGCAAGTAGTCTTAGAGTTGATGTAGACATCATCTAAATAAGGTATGAAAAGTAGAGCTTTATTTCCATTCAAAGATTATAGATGGAGATGTTTATTTGAATTTTGAATTGCATTGAGTGCACTTAATCCCTTAGGGGAATTATGATTGAATTGACTTTATTATCTAGAATTATGATTGGAAATGCATCTTGGGGACATCCATGTTGCCAAATATTTGTCAAAATCAAGCCTAGAGGCTCTGTTATAGTAATTATTTTTAAATATAGGTAGTTTTTTTTAGATAACATATTGTTCAACTATGTTTTATTTTCAGTTATCTTTCTCATGAGTGTGAGCTTGCTCCAGATGGATTTCAAAGTTATCTTTTATTCCTCCCACAAGTTAGCAACTTATGACTTTTTACAATTCTCTTACTACAAATCAAGGTCAAAGACTAATTTCTGCCACCTGTGAAAGAAGAAAAAAGGCAAGAACAACAAAAGCTTTGTATTTAGCACTGATAGAGTTCCGGATCGTGAGAACTCAACAATTTACATATTGATCTTACATTGCTCGAGTTGATTTCTATGCCCCTCTAAAATAGAAAATTGTCAAGTTTTGCAAGTATTTTCCCAACCTTGGATTAAACTAGTGCAATTTCCTATCTTCAAACCAGTGAGAAACTTGTAAAATATCATTCTAAAATTTCATTTGGAATTCCACAAAATATATTTTTTCCATATTTGTTTAGGGTCACGTTTCCTTAAATGTTGTTATCGGTAACTTGTGTTTTGGCCAATGAATAGGGTGTTTGTCTACAAATTATAAAACGGATTTTATCAAATTTGGCCAAATTGCTTAGTCCTTTCCCCCAAAAAACTTAAATTTTCCTCCATTTATTTATCCAAGCTGAGTTAAGGTCACTCTTTAGAAATAATATATCATTATTAGTGATAATAATGACAACTAAGTCAATATTATACTAATATACACTATAGAGAAACCAAGAACTAGAATCATTTGAGAAAGATATTGAAAAGATGTTGGGCAAGGAAGGAATTATGACAAATAACAATTATTGTTTTTTAATCTAAAAAAGTATATTAAATTTATTATTAATTTTTAATTTAAAAATGGATATTCTAAAACAGTTTTATAAATAATGTTTTTATATAATTAAAGTTATTTGAAAATTTGAAATGTTTTTGAAAATCATTATACAAAGTTTTAGTAACTTGTTACTAGCTTTTAAATCACATTTTTATAAATATTTTTATGAAAAAATAAAATATTAGATTGTATAGAAGTAAAAGTTACCTTTTAAACGACAACTTGATGATAGAGATTGCTCAAAACATAACACAGTGCCATATACGGATCGAATCGAGGACTGCGGCAAGAGGCGGAAGTATTGGTTGGGGGTTGGCGAACAGGGGAGTACCGTCGGAAGCATGGAAGAAGGCAAGGGGGGAGGTGGGAAATCCTCCCTGGTAGATGACTCGACAAGGCTGAATATCGGGGACATATTGATAGATCTAGATCATACCCAGACCTGGACATAAATACTGATGGTTTGGAATATAGGGCAGTACATGCCTAAAGCGACCCTAATTCCGACCATGCAGTTCATATATTCAAATATTAGGGAAATAATCCAGTATATGCAAGATCAAGCGATGATTGGGAAGTTTGTAGGAATGCAACAAGAAAAATTCCTAGTTTGGTGGATCAATTCTAACCCAAGGGGCACTATGACCTTCAATTAGGTTCCAAGAGATTCTTCACCATGTCCTTTATTAATTTGGAGGATGAGATCAAAGTTATGGATGGGGGTCATATTTAATTTACTTGGCAGGCCTATTCTTGAGACCCTGGAAGGAAAATTTATGCCAAGAAAAGGAAGATATTAAAGTAGCATGAGTATGGATTAGCTTGTACTCTTTGTTGGGCGAATATTGGGACCTGGAAATATTGGAAGAATTAGGGAACTCTCTGGGGAAATTCATCGAAATATTAGAACAAACCATGATCCGGAGATATACGTCATACGTGCAGATATGTGTTTACATGGATCTAACCAAAGACCTGCCAGAAGCAACCTGAATGTCATGGGATGATAAGGACTGGGTGCAAAGCCTAGATTATGAACAAGTCCCATTTTAGTGCCAAAGATGCCACAAATAAGGTCATATGTTTAGGGATTGTCCCATGAACAGTCCAAATATAAGTCTAGGTAAGGAAGAGGAAAATAAGGATAAAGGTTTCACCAGGGTCTCATCAAGGAAGAGAGGAGGATGAAAGAAGGACAACCAGGAGGTAACAAGAAGATAGAAGTTTCAAACAAATTTGAGGTTTTAGATGATATCTCGGAGGAAACCTTGGACAAAAAATCAACGAGAAAACATGGAGTCTTTCCGTCCTTGAAGACAATGGAGCCAACCTCTCATATGGAGGAATAGACTATGGAAGAGAGGCATACAAAAGTAGGGGAGCCAGAAACAATTGAGGAAGCAAGGGATATGGATATAGGTGATCTTGATTTGGAGGGGATTGAACAGGACTGTG
Organism: Pseudotsuga menziesii; assembly: GCA_001517045.1. Taxonomy (NCBI): domain Eukaryota; kingdom Viridiplantae; phylum Streptophyta; class Pinopsida; order Pinales; family Pinaceae; genus Pseudotsuga; species Pseudotsuga menziesii. The sequence goes on from LPNX010382140.1 coordinate 100,765, forward strand.
CAGATATAGGAAAAGGTTATGTCCTACAGGAACAAGTGATCCTGTTAAAATAATCCATACTAAAAGATAGGGCTTCAAACCAACTAGGGATAATTAGCAGAGGGTCCCACATGGAGACGAAACATAAGTTTGAATAACTAACCAAGAAGACGGGTAGGAAATAAAAAAAAACAGAGAGTAGCAGAAGCATGCAGGAATTTGGTAGAGTCGGGACAGTACCCTACCATTAAGGCTTCTCTAGGTTTGTCAGTTTCCTAATGAAGATCTTGTTATGGAATATTAGGGTCCTAAACATCCCACCGAAAGTAAGGATCTTAAGCAAGAAGATCAAGAGAACAAATCCGTCCATAGTATTCTTACAAGAGACTAAGTGCCCGACAACTTAGATCTAGGACCCGAGTAAGAAAATGTGGAAGGGTAGTGAAGGGGTAGGTATAGATGCAATAGGCTTCATTGGAGGCTTGGGAATCCTATGGGACCCCACTAGGGTAAGTCTAGGGGGATTCCAAGGTAACTGACATTTCCTTTTCGTGGACTTTAAGGTAGTAGGGTTTTCAGTTGAAGGAGTGGTTAGGAATTCATATGATCCTCATAATGTTAGAGACAAACGGGATTTCATTAAGTCCCTTAGAATACTATAGGATAGGATTTTCAATGATCACTAGGTTGTAGGAGGTGATTTCAACCTACCTCCTTGGAGGAGAATAAGGGTGGGAGATGTAGGATTGAGGATGAATGTGAGACCTTCAGCGACACCATTGAATAATTAAGACTCGTAGACATCATTCCTGGAGAGGGATGGTACACATGGAACAACAAAAGGAAGGGGATAGACACATTGCATCCAGACTCGCTAGATTCTTGGTATATGAATCTATTTTGGATCTAGGGAGAGAACTTCATTCAACAACGCTCTTGGGAATAGGATCATATAATTAGTCAATTGAATTAATGTGGAGTGGGTTGGGTTCATAGTTCAAAATTCCCTTCAAGTTCGAATAATTCTGGCTGGCGCACCCAGACTTTGATGAGAAGATTAGGACTTGGTGGGAAGAGATGAGTGAAGGAGATGGCCAAAGTATGTACAAATTCAAACAGAAGTTAAAAGGTATGAAATCAAGGATTAAAAAAAGGAACAAGGAGGAATTTGGTAATATTTTTGTTGATAAAAAGATCTTGGAATCCCGCTTGCAAGAGGTCCAATCTATTGGGATAAATGAAGGGTATACCACCAGCCTAAAAATGGAAGAACTAGGCCTTTTCTCCATATTAGAGGAGATAGAAAAGAAAGAGGAAATTCTATGCTGTAAAAAATATAGGAACCGATTGTTAAAAGAGGGGGAGATAAATACAAAATTCTTCCAGTGGCCTATCATTCAACAAAGGATGAAAAACAAAATATTTTCCATCAAGAATACTAGAGGAGAATGGGTGGAAACCAAAGAGGAAATAAAGACCACTTTAAATCACTATTTCATCGACATATTGTCTGAGCCAAGGCATGACAAAAGGGGAGACATAGATCAAATTACAAGGCTTATATCGTCTCTTATTACTCATGAAAAAATTATTTGTTGATGAAACCTATAACCCTCAATGAGGTGGAGGAAGTGGTTTTCCATATGAAAGAAGGAAAATACCTGGGCCCATATGGATTCACGGTGAAATTCTTGCACCATTTCTGGGATCTCATCAAGATGGAAGTTTGGAGGATATTTGAAGACTCTAGGGTCTCTAGAAGGATCTTTCTAGCCTTTAATGCAACCTTTCTTACTCTCATTCCAAAGTGTGAAGGTGTTGATTCCTCGAACAAATTCAGGCCCATAAGCCTTTGCAACGTTATATACAAAATCATAACTAAGGTAATATCAAATCGTCTGAAACCCCTCCTTTAGGGCTTAACATCTCTTGAACAGTCAAGGTTTGTGGAGGATAAGTAGATTATAGATGGGAATAGTTTGGTCCACGAAATTCTTCATTCCATAAAACTAAAGAAAATACCGAGTATGTTTGTCAAATTAGACATAGCTAGATCCTATGATAAAATTAATTGGCAATTAATTCAAAGTATGCTAGATGATTTTAGGTTTTGGATAGACTAGATTGAATGGATTATGATATTAGTGACCTCAGCTTTCTTCTCAATCCTTATGAAGGGATTTCCTTCTAGAATCATTAAGCCTTCAAGAGGTATAAGGAAGGGAGACCCCTTGTCCCCTTTACTTTTCATCCTCATGGAGAAAGGTTTGGGCAGATAAATAGCGCCCTTAAGGGACAAAAAAAATATCAGAGGGTTTAGCGATCATCTAAGGGAAGTTAAAAAAAGCACCAACATTTTTTGGATGACACAATGTTGATGGGTTATCCATCAATCCAAGAAGACATGAAGTTTAAAAAATGTCTTTCTGATTTCGATAAAGCCTCGGGGCTGGAAACCAATGATCATAAATCCCATGTCTTCTTATTTAACACACCCAGGATCCCAAGATAGAATATATGTCGGATCTTGGGATTTCAGGAGAGATCCCTTCCTTCCAAACATATAGGAACCCCTTTAGTGAATAATTGCTAAAAAAGGATCCTAGAAAAAACTTCTAGATAGTTTGAAAAAATGGCTGATGAATTGGACCATGAGGCCCCTTAATATGGCTAGAAGACTAGTTCTGGTGAAATCAATATTGTAGGCAATGCCGAATTATCTATTTTCCACTTTGGAAACCCCAAAATCTATCTTGAAAGAGATCATGGATCTGCAAAGGAAATTTCTTTGGAGTGGTACCAATGAACATCGGAAGTGGGCTCTAGTGAATTGGGAAATGATATGTACTACTAATCACCAAGGAGGATTAGGACTCAGAGAGTTGGAAAAGGAAAGCGTAGTTAGTGGGGCCAAGCTATGGTGGCAATGGGTTTCCCATGCTCAGGAACCTTGGGTGAATATGTGGCACATTAAGTATTCCGAGGGATGGGATAGAAGATATGTCATAAGGTTCTTAGAAGATATTCTTGGATCCCACATATGGAGAACAACATGGTTGGGGAGGATATTGGTCGAGGATCACAGATTTTGGGAAGTAACGAATGGACAAATTGCCCGGTTAGGGAGGAATCATGGAAAAAATTACGCCTACTTGGGAGAAGGAGGGATTTTCAATGGATCTTGGAGGAAAGTGTCACCCAAGGAATCACCAAGGTCAAGGACATATGAAGAAACTAGGAAAATGATAAGGACTTCTGAATATGGGCAGAGAGGGAATGGTGGGAGTGCATTGGCCCTTGGGAGGAGGTCCTCAGGTTGGAAGAAATCCTTGATAATAGACATATAGGAATGAATTCGGGAGATGGTAAGCTACGACGCAGATATGTCAAAAAAGGATCCTTCACAATGAAGGAATCCTATGACCTTCTAACTGATGCTGACATCCAACCTACAGATGAAAAGTGGGGAAAATTGTGGAAGAAGAAACTGTGGCCCAAGATTATAGTATTCAGTTGGCTTGTGATAAGAAACCAAATATTAACAGGTGAAAATAAAGAAAAGAGGGATGGTGGGACCTTACAAGTGATTCCTATGCGATCTTGAATAAGATACCACCAACCACCTCCTGGATAGTTGTAAGTTCATGTCCTCCATATGGGATCAAGTGGTGGATATTTTTCGAAGATCTAACCGATTAAGGAAAAACCAGAGCAGGACACTAACATAATGGAATAGTAACCCCTTTGAAAATTCCATTCTTAACCTCTTATGGGATATTTTCCCTCATTTTGTGCTCTGGGAAGTCTGGAGGGAGAGAAAATCAAGGATATTATAAGGAAAATCCCTGACTGTAAGCAGAATATGGGTCACCATCATTGGTATAATGAAATATACCATAAGGTTGGAATCCTGGGAGAATTTGGGATGGGAAGCTATGGGGGTGTAAGCACACATTCTAATGGCATGGGGACTGTCATGAACCTTGCAACAAGATATTAGTAGAAAATATTAGCTAGGACAATGATAAGTGTAGAGAACTGGAAGCATCCTCCGGAGGGATTTTTTAAGATCAAATTCGATGGAGCATCGAAGGGAAACCCTGGACCGACGGGTTATGGGTGCATCATACGGGATTTCAGAGGTAGCGTGGTAGGTTCTAGGTTCATTTTCCTCATCTGGGAAAATTGAACGATGCGACCGAGATAGAAGGCCTCTTGCATGGAATTGAAAAATGTTGGACACGTATAATCATCGAAGGGGACTCACAGGTGGTGATTCAAATGTCCATGAATCTTGAAAAAGGAACTCAAAGTACTAAGGCAACAAATTCATGGAGGTTAGAGGGCCGACTGGAGAAGATCAAAGGGGTCCTATATTAGGGGTTGGCTTCCAGCTTTAACCATGTAAGAAGACAATGTAAAGTTGGCGGATAGGATGGAAATCCTTGGACAGAGACCCATCGAGCTATCAAAGAGAAGGATTGGGACATGGTGATGGATGAGAGGAGGCAGGAAAATTGCGTGAATCTCACGTTCCATACCTGCAAAGCACCAATGACACAAGTAGGGAAGTGCACGTGCTTGCATGGATCTCTAACTAGGCACATGGATAGGCAGGTGGTCAAGAGGTAAATTTCATGTGATTGGCATGTGTAATTTAATTCTGCTTTGTATCATCATTGGAATTCCATCTATTCAACAGATTAATGTACGTTCAGATATGAATGGAAGAAAATGGAAATTTGTATGACTATGTGGAATTTATTTGTTCCAGACCCCGGATCGAACATGGGGCATCATGGTCTGTACTACGGTTATTATGGTTCTGATAAGGAAATTGTTATTTAGGGCTATGAAGGGTGACGAGAAAAACCACATAAGACGCCTGTGTTTTGTATATTATGCAACGCACATTAACGAGAGGTCAGGGCTACATTGTTTAGTGAAGTTTTAGAGAAGGTGGGGAGGCGACCTAATGGAAGGTCGTAAAGGAAGAGGGAAGTGCACCTTAAACCATGAGGAGGACTCTGAAAATGCATCCAAAACCCAAAATAAGGCAACGTGGGAATTTAGGATGTTCGAGATTGAGTTTCCTAAGGAAATTCAACAAAGAATTAATGAAATAGAGAAATAGTTGTGGGAGAATCTTGACAGAGATGCGATCCATGAAGAATGTTGAAAGGAAGGGGAATGGATCCTTGATCCTGGTCATAACGCATGTCAATTAATTTCTTATGAGAGGACTGTTTCCCTATTTTGGGTCATGAAAAATATCGTCGGGCATTCAGCTTGGGATAGGATGGAGGCGGGTGAAGCAGAGGTGCAATCGGATCAGTGCTAAGCATCCATGACTGCAGATATCCACCAGCTGAATAACAAATTTGACATTCTCATGAAAGGGATTGGATTTCAAGTCCCTCCAGCTCCACCACCTATGGTAATCCAGAAGTTAGATGAGGATAGCATGTCCTAGAAATGCATCCATAATATCCTGTATATATTGGTTTAAGAGGTTGAGTATGAAAGTGTCATGTTATACCTATGGATGTCATAGACATTTAGTTCCTTTTGTCTAATAGATTTCTTTTGTTTATTTAGTCTAATGCTAGTAGTCCATAGAAACTTGTTTTTATAGCCAATATGGAATATTTTGTTAATAATATTAGGAAGGAATGTTCTCGACATCATAGACCCTTAGCATTATAGAAATAGGGTGAACTTTCTCTGGAATTGGTGCTTTTGGGTGGAATTGTTGGTAAGAACTTATGTGGGAAGAGAGCAAGGTTGGGTTTATTTTTTCTGGTGTAGACTGAATTTTTTCAGGATGTAATTCTCTCTTTATGCTATTCATATAATTAAAGTCTTCTTACTTACCAAAAAAAAAGATATATTTTAAATAATATCTAATATTTTTAAAATTAACAAAATTATATATGTATAATAAGTTGCCATCAATATAAGTATACTTTTTAGTTTGGTTCTACAAGTACTACCTCAACTTCTTCCATGGAGTTAACACCTTGTTCTGGAAAACATTCTAGAAGAACTTTTCTTTATTTTTTATCAAGTGATATACTTGGTCGTTCTATTGGGATCCCTTCTAATAAAACCGTGAATGTTAATATTCCTCCATCTTCAACAATTACATGACTTAGTACTCAAACTGCTCCACAATTCACCACTACGACTATTTCTCAGCCTATGCAAACATCAACTATTACTACTTCACTGGGAAGTTCATATTTTCCTTCTATTAGTTTGTCAAACATAACTTGACGTTATTCTAAAAATTTTAGTTCAACTGTAGCAGGAGCCCATTATACACCTACCTTATATAACATATTGGGTGCAATACCAAGTGGAGTGGGTAGTCATGCTCAACAAACATCACCTACTTGGGGGAAACATCAACTACCTATTTTGTGTCAACAAACATAACAACCTATTACAAGAACAAAATATTCAATTGGTGTGGAATATGCCCAATTATTATTTAATTTCCTGCTACAAATTCATATACTATTTTACCTTATCTTGGAGGTATGACTAATAAATGGTCACAACCTACTATGAATTATACTCCTCAACAACTAGTTTTTTCAGCTCATCCCTTAGCTTAGAACCCTCTAGTTTACCAACAACTGTATGTAAGAGGTCAATATGGCTATAATGTACAACCACAACCACTTTATGGTCCAATTGGTGTTTCAATGCCTTATCAATATTATAACTACCCACATCTGAATAGGAAACTTCCCTTTCTAGCAACCTTAGACTTTCCCGAATTGTCCAAACTCATAAATGATTGTTGTAAAGGAAAGTGTCCTATGGCTAGGGTTTAAGAGGCCATCAACGTACTGGGGTTGAAAGAGAGATGCACAATGTTCAGCAAGCATATATAAACAAGATCAAAGATGAGAAAGGTCCACACCTGAATAACTGAAGGCTGGTCCAAGATTTCTCTTCAATCCTCCTCTTGCTCCTCTCGCTCCAAGAGACCTGCAAAACAAATTATACCTTCCTCAAACCATTATGACCACATACAATACAATGATAATCAAATGAATATGAAACAATGATCTGAATAACATTATAATATGATCATAAACAGATATTCAATCACACATTGAACAATGATTTGGGAAGAAGAAGGACATCACATCTTTATTAATCTTGAAAACAAGTACAAATATACCTTCTCTTCAAGTTTGGCACCTCACGAAACCTTGATCTGGTTCTGCTGTTTCTCTTCTCCAAAGAACTCAGCCTCCAAGCTATGCAACATTAAGGGAAGACCTCTAGGGCAAAGGTGTAGACAAAGAGAGTCCCAATTCCTCCAGCATAACTATGCATAAATTCCAAGTCCCCTTTCATGGACCTCCCTACCTCTATTTATATTCTAAGTAGAGATAGGGGCGAAGACAAAGTAGTTACAACTGAAGGAGTCAGTTGCATAACTACCCAAACTAACTCAAAAAGCATGTTTTTATGTTTTAATGTTAAGAGACAGATTCATGACTATGAAGGAGGACAACCCGTGAATGATCCACGAGTTTCCACAAGAGAAACCTGCGAATATATCCATTTGCGACTTGTAAAACACAATAGTCGCGAGTGATTTGCGAGTTGCACATAAGGAGAGTCGTGAATACACAAAAAACGCATTTTTAAGGTATTTTTGGGCATTTTCAGACTTTGGTGTCTTCTGGAAAGTTTTAGCTAACTGAAATACCTTTCCAACGGTGTAGAAATGAGGTAAAAAGGACTTAAAAAACTCAAGATATGGGTCCTCCAAGATAGGTGTTTTTTCAGTGACTTTCATGAAGTGCCGACATGCGACGAAATCATGGGAAAGTGGTCACAGGAAAAGATGTGTCATTTTGGGCTATAACAATGATCCCATCATGCATGACCCTTTTGGGCATCCATACTGGCCAAGTTACCATCTGATATACCAAAATTTGATGGAAAACAAGGAGAAGACCCAAAAAATCATGTTATGAATTTCCATCTTTGGTTTTCATCAAACTCTTTGATGTATGATTCCATACGTTTAATGGTTTTCCAATGAAATTTTATGTGTACAACTGCCAAATGGTATATTGAACCATCACAACATTATTTAGGTGAATTTTATTCTCTATCAATGTAATTCCTTACAAATTTTCAGTTACCAATTAGATATATTGAAACATGTACAGACGTTTTAACCTACTTTTTCCAGTCTACTTCCACTCACATATCTGATCATATTCATGAGTGGATACGATGATGTAGGTTAATTAAAGATCATATTCCTGATCAATTGTTAGCTGATTGATTTACTAAGTCTCTCCTTCCACCCATTTCTATAGATGTCGCTATGGGAGGGGCTATAACCGAAGAGCAAGCAATTAGTCATGTGAAGCACCTAGACTTGTTTTATTGCCAGTCTGGAATTTTTTTTATTTAATTTTGGATGCTCCTCATCCCACCATAGATCCTTCAAGAATTTCTACAGAACCACCCGCTGATGGTATTGTAGGTTTTGTATAAACACATTATACCATTAAATCGATGAAAAAACAAAGTATTTTGACTTCACAATCAAACTAGACTCTTTCAAATCACAAGACTACTTGCACCACTAATGTTTCCACTTAAGTTAATGAATTAAAATCTTCATAATCATTAGGAACTAATAAAATAGGAAAAGGAAAATCCAAAAAACTTACCCATGAATCAACGGGAAGATACCAAGACAATAACTACGGATGTTGAATCAAAACCTAAGAGAAAGGATAAGTTCCCTTACCTCATATGTGGAGATGATCACTTTACAAATGAGTGTCCTCATCGTGAAGAGATTAATAAATTTATTAAAAATACATCCACTTCCACAATATTAACTAATACTTTCCCTACACAACAACAAGTTATTGATCATGAATCCTTGCATGGACCTTCTTCTTCTTCTATCGAAGGAGTTAAAATGATGTCTAGTGAAATGGTTCACGTAACAACTCAATCATAGAGCTATGACTTACCTCCATAGAAAAAGAGTGAAGGTGTTTCTACTGATAAATGTTCCCCTTCCACTCCACCTGCTACTAATAATATTCAGAATGAAAAACCTATTTCTGACAAAGTATTACATCCACCTAAGAGTATTGTTTGAAAGTGCATTTTTAATCCTAGCATGTTTTTTGTTCAATATTATAACATTGTTGAATATTTATCTCAAGAAACCTGTGATATGTGCACTCTTGAAGTACTCCAAACTTGTTCGACGCAAAGGAAAAATTTGTTTTCAATACTTGGAGCTATGGATCTTGAAAATTACAACGTCATCACTTTTAAACTGAAATATTTTAGGTCGAGGCTTTCTCATCAACTCGCCTTTCAAATATCTACTAAATTTAATAGGAAAAAGATCCATTGCATTGTTTTGGGAAAAGGTGCCTCTACTTCTATCATTTCTCTATATTGTTGGCGATCCATTGGTTCTCTTGAAATCAATCGTTCCCCTACCATCTTGAATTCCTTTGATGGTCATGGATTCAAAACTTATGGATTGTTATCATTCTTATCAGTAGACTTGGGTGGGGAGATTATGTCCATTCATATTGAAGTGTTCGATGCACCTTTAGATTATAATCTTCTATTGGGAAGAAACTAATTTTATGCTATGCACGCAGTTGCATATTATTTTTTTTTTCTAGTCCAGTTTCCATACCAAGGAAAGATTGTTACCATTGATCAACTGAATTTTTACTCTCCCGAGATTAACTTTAACTCTGTGAATATTGTTATGATTTTAGGGTCTTCAATCCCACAATATCATAACATAGTGGTAGGTGTTCTGAAAGACTCTTCACTCATGGGTGTCTTTTCATTAAAAAGTACCACTCCTCCTTTGCAGGTTGCTTCCATTAACATGATCTCTACTAATCATAACAAGATTTTAAAGGGAAAATCAATTAACGTGTCAACATTCTTAAGTCCATATGAAGCTATCTATCACACAATACAATCCACGTATGATTATTGCAATATTAATGATAACCTTTTACTATCATCAAACCCTTACCATATACCATATTGGTTAGATTCTCCCCAACCATATTTAGACTATCTTTTATAACCCATTCCATTTGAAGATTCTATCATGGAAATTATGTCCCTGGATGATTTTCCTAGGAAATATGTTCATCATCAATCTTCTTTCCTTCCCAATTACCAATTGGTTGAAACTGATTTTGATTCATTTGTTTCATCTAATATTGTCATTCTCCTCAATTAGCTATACTCACACAAAATGTCGAGCCTGAAGGTAATTTGAGTAATATTACCAAAAATACTCCAGCTGACATATTGGTGAAACCTAATATCATTCAACACATACATTTGGGACATAACTGTTCTCATATGGAGAAATAAACCTATACGACCATATTCAAGGAATTTTGTGATGTATTCACATGGAGTTATGAATAAATTCCAGGGATTGATCCTTCGATCGTTGTTCATGAAATTAAAACATACCCTGACATCAAGCCAGTATGACAAAAACTTTGTCAAATACATCCATGGAAAGTTGTTTCCGTTAAGGAAGAGGTTGTAATACTTCTTAAACTCAGGTTCATTTATCTTGTGCCTTTGACATAATGGGTTTCTAATATTGTTCATGTTACTAAAAATTAGGGTACAATTAGGGTTCGTATTGATTTTCGGGATCTCAATCGAGCTTGTGCAAAGGACAACTATCCCATTCCATACATCGATCAAATCATCGACAACTATGCTAGAAGTGTCATCTTTTCATTTATGGATGTTTTTTCTGGCTAGAATCAGATCGAGATACTCCCTTCATATCAAGACAAAATGAATTTTATGCCCGTGGGGAACCTTTTTCTTATCAAAAATTTCCTTTTGGTCTTAAAAAAACTGGAACTACATTTCAACGTGCCATGTCTTACACTTTCCATGATATAAAACATATAGTGTAACCCTATCTAGATGATTTTCTTGCCCATTCACAACATCGAGAATGCCATGTTGACCATCTAAGATACATTTTTCTCATATGTCTCCACTATAACATTCATTTGAATCCACAAAAATATGTTTTTTCTGTTGAGACTGTAAAACTGATTGGATTCATTGTTTCTAAAGATGGAATCCAAACTAATCCATTGAAAATAGAATCTATATTGGCCTTACCACCACCAACCAACATAACTGAACTTCAAAGTTCGCAAGGTAAGGAAAAATTCTTGTGTTGTTTTGTATGTATTTATACCGAGAAAACACAAGGTTTTATGTGATTACTTAAAAAGGAAGTACCTTTTTTTGGGATAACCTTGCACAACATGCATTCGATCATCTCAAACATACCATTACGCATGCACCTGTGTTGTAGCCTCCTGATTATACAAAGGCCTATTTCTTTCATTTTGTTGCATCCCTGCTACTATCGGAATGGTATAAGTACATGCAAATAGTAAAAATCCAAGAGAATGTGATTATTATTTAAGTAAGAGTCTCCTTGACTCTAAAACACAATATTCACATGTTGGGAAGTTATCTTTGGTTATGATCATCTCTATCCAAATATTTCTTCATTACATTTTTCTTCGCACAACAACTATTTTTGCAGACTTCAATCCTATGTAAGAAATCTTAACTTGTCAAGTATTGGGGGGGCAAGTATTCTCACTAGATTGTTATCTTGCATGAATTTGACCTAGAATTTGCTAAATCCAGTTCGAAAAAATACTTAGTTTTTGCTGAGATAATGTGTGACCTTCCTTGTATTATTGAGGAATCACAGCCCATTGGTTCATTCCCAAATGAATCTTTGTTCCTCATTAGTGCGTCTGACCCTTTGTATGGGGGATATCATTTTGTATCTTCCAACACAATGCTTTCAGCCTAGATTATCTCATGAAGAACATAGTTCCATCTGTCACCACACTAAGAATTACCCTTTTCATCACTGATACTTTATATCTTCATGGTGTTGATTCTATCTTGTGAAATTGTTTAACTCATGAAGAAGCTGAACATGTGTTGAACAACTTCCAATCTGGATCATGTGGTGGTCACCTTTCTAGGATGACTACAACTTAGAAAATATTATGTGCTGGGTATTTTTGGCCTTCCATCTTTAAAGATTCTATTGAGGCCATAAAGAAATGTCAACCTTGCCAAAGTTTTCAATCAGAAAAGCAAACTCATCCTGCTCAATTACATCCCTTCATTACTGTAGGTCCTTTTGCTAAACACGTAATCGATTTTATGCATTGTAAGCCTACCCCGACCAGGGGGCATGGTTATATTATTTTCATCGTGCATTATTTTACTAAATGGGATGAGGTTATTCCTACATATGCCGAGGATGGTAAAATCTATTCCCTGCTTTTATTTAATCACATTACCTCTAGGTTTTGGGCTCCTCAAGCCATCGCTACTGATCATGGTTCTCATTTTAGGAACTAGATGATGTCAAAACTGAGCACTAAACTACGTTTTTTTCATGGTAATTTGACACTATACTACCCTCAGGTCAATGGCCAGGTTGAGACAATCAACAAAATTTTGAAAACTACACTTCAACGAATGGCAGGGCATGTTAGATTTAGTTGGCACTTACAATTATTTTTGGGATTATGGGCTTATTGAGGCACAATAAAAACATCAATTAGTTTCATGCCATTTCAATTGGTATATGGAATAGAAGTGACCTTACCTATCGAATGTGAGATCCTTTCTCTGAAACTTGCCATTAAACTCCTACCTAACACCACCATATAGGAATAACTCTTCTTATATTTGAGCAAGTTTGATGAAACTCATTGAGATGCGACTCTTTCCAATGAGATGCACAAAAGGTGAATCGAGGATCAATACAATAGATTCATTCAACCTTGTGTATTTCATGAATGTGATTTGGTTTTAATCTATGACAAAAAACATGATAAGTTAGGAGGTGGAAAATTTGAGTCTAGGAGGTGGAATACATTTAGGAGAGCCTTGGAATGGGATTTACCTTAAAAGGTACTATTCTTAGAAGAATTTTGCATAAGTACCTTTTGCATTTTTGTGTGTTTAGGAGCTCATCCTAATCATCACTTCTTATATAGTGTCACACTTGAATGCACAAATGGCCTTATATTCAGGATTCGAGGATGTTTCTAGTCGACATACCTTGAATCTCACGTTAATGAAATGGGTACTTTATTGCCATATTGGGGATTTAGTAAGCTCAGGAGGAATTTTCTTAGGTCCCGCAATAAGCAATCTTGTTGAATATCATGCAATGATTGGGTTATTGACTGATGCTTTGTCAAATGATGCAAGTTAAGAAATTAAATATTTCATTATCACATGGAAACGATTTGTGAAAAGAGGAAACCTCATGTATTAGTTTTGAAACCAACGTTTCGGACTACAACATAATTGAGTCCATCATCAGGGAGGATACTTAGAACATGAGAAAGAAATGAAGGATAAAGGGGCCATCTCAATCATAAATAGATGTGAGTTAAGTTTTGGTTTACCTAGAATTAGAACTTGTCGTTTCTCCGTTAAACCATATCTACACTATTTGAAATCCCTTACATCTTTGTTTATTTCGAAGGATTCAACTTCTTGAAAGGTCATTCGAGTTTATTTGATACCAACATATCCAAAGGAAAATGAATGTAGTTACTGATTCTTTAGCCAATTATGTTTTAAATTGGTACACAACTCATTCTTAAATATTCATTTGAGATAAATGACATATGTAAAAATAACATATAAATAAGTAGTCCATAATAGGTATTCATGTATAAACACCCCATCATAAACACACCATCACTTTGTAAAAAGTTTTTTTATACTGATTCTTTTTTACAAAAAAGTACTAGGAAAAAAATATGAAGCTCGTAGCTTTTAGTACATCAAGTCAGTAAAATTTGAATCTCATCGATTTTAGTACAATACAATGGACCTATATAACTACTACTCTTGGTGCTCATGATAACGCATAATATCCCGAACCACCTAACAAAGTAGACGACCAAAACGACCAAAAAATCCATTTGTATGGAATTAGTAATGTCGAGGCAAGTCATCTATAGAAAATTTTGGGACATCCATGGTCAATCGTTGAAGTTTCTACTTGGTCTATTGGAGCTCCTCCCTTGCCTATAAGTTCCACACTACTACCTCCCTCACTGCTCCACACCTCTCGATGGGTGAAGACCCAACTGGTCGTGATGGTCCATTTTCTGTAAAATAAAACATAAAGTCTTAGCACAACAAAAAAATGAAATATAACAAAATGGAAAAGAAAAAAAAATAGAGAATCTTTCTTACCTAGCTCTCTCCACTTATCATCTTCAGGAAGTGGTAGATCCAGATCACCTATGGAATTAGTTCCCGAGTATGCATAATTCTCAACCATGAGTATTTGGACACATATACATTTAAAAAAACATGGATCCATAGGTAACTATCAGTCCACCTCCACTATGGTGTGCCATAGACTTGACCCACCTCAACATACGAGGGTCATGTGGCACAAGATCATTCAGGGGTTCCTGTGGATGTAACAGGGGGCACTCGTTCTAGGAAGAAAGATACCATGATAGCACCATACACTAGTACATAATGAGAGATAAGTGACAAAAAAATGACCAAAATCCACATATAAATGATCTCTTTTTATTTGGAGATCGTTGGTGGCTACTTTTCGGTCTCTTATCATGCGACCAAAAAAGTGGTCATTTATAGTTTGGTCCTTTATAGCTTGAAGGATGGTCATTAATTTGGTTGCATATTTGGTCATTAATTTGGTCATATGTTTTCTCATTAATATGGTCATATGTTTGGTGATAAGAGACCATAAATTAGCCACCAAAACTGTCGTTTGGTCATTTATATGTAAATTTTGATCATTTGTTTGGTCACTTATCTCCCATTTGTTGGTCACTTATCTCTCATTTTGGTCACTAATTTAGTCATTTTATATGACAATATTCATTGATTTCCATAGATAGGGTATGGAGGAATCGAACCGCAAATCTCCTTCCAGTAAGGCAGGTGCTCTTCCATTGAGATAGTACCCTTGAAGTCTCTACAATACTTGCAGAAGTACCAAGATTATTCATGTAATTTAGACATTGTATATAGATTATAAAAGGAAGTTAGAATTAGCAATAAAATCTACTATAGTTTGATCATGCACTCCATAAATCCAAGTTCTACAAAAAAAATTGTCCTTCTGTATATTCATTCAAAAAAAGAATGCATTAACACATTCAAAGTTCAAACAGAGATGCACTTATTTTTTCCATCGTTTCAACATATTTCTAAACTAATTTACCAATTCTCTCACCTAGATAAGAAATTAGCTTATGTGCCTCTGCACCTAGGGCATATGGGACAATATACCCATAAATTTCACCTCTTTCAAATTTAACACTACCAAAGGTCCTTGTGTTAAAGTTGAAAAGCATACAAAGACAATAAATAACGACACTAGTAAATTACACTAAAATCATCTCAAAAAAGTGAAATACTTCATGCATGGAAAGGATCAAGTAGAATTCAAAAGAAAACCTCAGCAAAAACAACAACAATATTTGGAAAATATTGATTGCTTGGGCCCCAAGGGATCATGCACTTGAGCTCCAAGGAATTGTACATTGAGACGGAAAATTTGTTGGATGTCGTGCAATCCCTTGTTAATGTATTTAGGTGCAGAACCCAATCATGTTTATGTAAAATCAACTTCCATAACAAATGATAAGTTCAAACACTCTATAATTATTTTTTTCAAATATATATAGATGGAACAATAATTAGTAATATCATCACACAAAGATAAATAAAAAACCAATAATTAGAAAACTTCAACTGTAATTGACTTCAGCATATACCATAAGGGAACAATATTGTCAACCAAGGAATCTATCATATATATTCGGAGTAAGCTATCTACCCGACCATTTGCACCGGGGCCCACCTGACTCTGTCAGGTAATATCTTACACTCTTACCTTTTCATGAGACCAAGAACAACCAATTTCAACACCTGCTTTCATGCCAAATGCGCCCTCGAATTCATCCATCTATAAATTTAGCCATGAAAATTCTTGTTTTTTAAGTGCAAGTTTCAAATTGTAAGTTTTGATTGGAATTTTTATAAAAATTGCAAATGTATGTTTAGAATTGTATAATTTTAGTCAACTCCATAAAAATAATTGGAAAGATTTAAAACTTGGAAGGTTTTACCAACTTCCTTGTAATAATTAATCAACTGCATTGTTTGTTTTATGAAACCTAATCCAAGTTTAAACCTTGGATTCTTTATCCTTCTGTTGCAGCTGCAACAATTTCCCAAAATTCAAAAAATTTCGGGACCCTCCTTTAACTCATTTTTTCTCAACTTTTGAGTTTGTTCGATGTTGTGCGGGAATATTATTTTTTATGCCAGCGATGTTCCATTTTTTGTTTTATGTTTTACCTTGCCATTGGAAGCATTTGGATTTTTAAGTTAGAAGTTTAGTCACCTAAACGCCCGCCGTTGCGGAGAGGTCACAAGGAACCAGGTCCGATTGTTTTCTCTAATGCCTTTAATTACTTATTTGTTTCAATCGGCTGTTTGTTGGGATCCCATCGGGACACATTGTTTCTACATTTTCCGCGGTTGCAGATAGCACATTACAAATTTCTCCGAAGCTTGCATTAACTTTTTCGACCCCACAGTTTTGTTTTGTCGATCCTTGAGTTTTTGGCATCCGTCGTTGCGTCTCTTCATCCTTCTATCACTCCGATACTTCAATATTACGAGCTCCGATGTGAATATGATATGGTTTCCCTGCTGATGCCGCGACGGTTTTCCCAATTGTTTCATCATCTGTCGTTGCGGAGGAAATGTTGATATGCTTGCCGATCCTTGTTTTACCGCCTGAAGATCCTTTCCCGCCGAGCATAGTTGACCTGGGGTATATATATAGTGGGTCGGGCAGTCGATTATTTTATTGTTTTTGGACTTTCTCTGCACTGTCGTTTTTTATCAAGGTAAACCAGGATTCTCGCTGTCGGTACCCTCGCTCCTAGGTGGCTCCGTCGTGGAAGCTCAACGGTTTTCCTCCCGCCAGTCACGCAGCAGTGCCAGGTAGGCCCTTGTACTCATTATCCCTTTCCGTTCGATTGGATGAGTATTTTCTTATTTCCGCGGTTAGGGTTTTTACTTAGTTCCCCGTCGTGACATGTATATATGCTGAGGTGAGTGGTGGGACTGTTAGTAGGGAAGATTTTGTAGTCTACGGAGTATTTTATTCTGCGGCCATTATGGTTTTCTATCTTGCACTCGATAGTTGGGGAAACCGGTGCAGACAACTGTTACGCTGTCTGCACCAGTTTGCCCCATTTTTGTGTTTGATCATTCGGGGAAGGTTTTCATGGTTTTCCTAGGGAATGTCGGATTTGTTCCACTGGTCCGGTCACCTGCATCTTGTGAACCAAGACCTCGGTGTTGTTTTCAGTTCGCTGTTTAGAGTGACTCGGTTCACGGTTGAATTCGAACCCGAACTGGTTTGGGATAGTATCGCATTGCCCAGTCTAAGATGGACCGTAAAGTGAGCATGTACAGTGCTATCTCCTGAAGCATCCCCTTTCTAGTTTCTAAATTAAGTTCCTTGGGTGTTCCGCGTAACGTAGTGATAATGGCAGCAATAGAGAGCCCGAGATTGTTTCATTTGTGACATAGACCTTATTCCCCCACACTCAAACTTGTTGGATTAAGTTGGTTCCAGTTTTCGGGCAAGAGCATTTGTTGAATGAATTTTTGCTCATTTTTTATTAATTGCAGTCGTATTTAACGCAGATGAGGTAAAACCTTTATATTGTTGTCTTAATCTTTAAAGTTATCTGAAAACTACCTAGCAAAGCCTAAAATACCTTTCCGTACATGACAGGGGAATTCTTCAGAACTTAATATGTCTAAGCGTCAAAAGAAGAAGGCTCCAGTAGTCGAGGAAGAACCCGACGTCGAAGTCATCACCAGAGTTGAATATATTGATGAAGACACCAAGTGCATAATTGGTGTAGAGTTGGAATATCAGTGGGGAGAAATCTACATATTGATCACGCGCCGAGAGGTGCCTGACATTGGATTTCAAGAAGAAAATATCTATGTCAACATAGAAAGATCCTCATTAATGAAAATCGCTACGAGACCTGAACTCTTTCCATGTTCTGAAATGATTGGGTGAATTCTTCCCAGAGTAGATGTCACCACCATGATTCTAGAGAATGTTGATAAACAGGGTTATGCTGCCTATAGCCTTGGCCTACCACTTTCCAGAAGCACAAACATATCTAACTAAATACTGGCTGAAAAACATCAGGATGGACCTCGTCGAGACTCTCAAGAGGATGCTCATGCCTGGGAAAAACTTTAGAACGAGGCCAACTGGAGAATATGACACTGCAAGCCTAAGAACCCCTTACAGGTTCATTTCCTTGATGCTTAATAGGATTTTTGGGAGAGCCCATGGAAAAATATTCAAATTGGAGTGGGTGCCGATAATTTTGTATGTTGCAACACAGGGGACCGTTTTCAATTGGGCTAATATTGTGTCCAATAGCCTCTCAGCCTGCATGGCATCAGCGTTAGGAGGGGTGTCCCAAAATAAATTAGAGTTGTATATGAGCTCCATATTGATTGATTGCATACTATGCAATCAACCCTTCCCTAACCTGAGATGCATCTGGGACAGGGAAAGATCACCAATTTATTTAGCATACAAGCCACTGTGGGCCCATAAATACCACAGTCACTACAGGGAGGTGTGTGAGCATTTCGTTATGCCATTGTATACCCTTATTTTCTTAAAAGAATGTGACTGCATGTCGAAGGAGGAATTGTAGGTGATTGAAGAGTATGTTGATTATTACTTGACTGAGGGTGTGCTCTATTTCATAATGTTTGGAGGCTCTAGAGCACCCTCACTACTGCCTAAATATGCCACAGACTATGTAATTCACAAAGAGGCAGTTAGGTAAGTATTTCTAGATGGTGTAGGAAGTTTTTTATTCGAACATAAGAAGGCAGCATACCCACCTTTTCCTTTTAGATTAGGGAGTTACAAATTTACTAGAGTAAAGAAGGCCGATGAATTCATGGAGGAGTTGGAGAAGTTCCATTTTGGGGAAATTCCTTTCCACAGGAATGACTCCCGTAACAAGGTTGCAGAGCATTGCAAAGAGGCTAATGTCCATTTTGAGTACATCAGTCACTAGGATAGAGAAGAGTCCATTTTTCGCAGTGCACTAAACATGACGGCTTTAAGGAAAAGATTTAAAAAGAAAATCACCGCCAAATGTGGAAAGGGACAGGACGAGCAGAAAAAGGCTGAGGAAGAGGAAACTAGGAAAAGAAATGAAGAAGCTCAGAGATTAGCCCAAGAAGCAGAAGGATGGTTAAAGGGAGAAGAGGAGGAGAAAAGAAGAGCTGCACAAGAGGTAGCCAAAAAGGAAGAAGAAGCTGCCAAGATCGAAGAAGAAGAAAGAAGTAGGAAGTCAGATGAGGAGTTGAAGAAGCAGGAGGCAGAGAAATTGAAGCTGACCCAAATAGTGACAGAACAATCAGCTTCTGACGCAATAGACAGTCAGGCCTAGGATTTGGAAAACCCCAACATTCAAAATCCTGAGGTACCCGCTTCCAGCACACCAGGATAGTCTATGGTCCCCACCATTAGACTAATCCCCTTTAAACAGAAGAAAGGGGAAGAGGTACCATATTTTAATACTATCTTTTATGATAAAGAAAAGAAAAGGATAGTAAAGAGAACCGAGAGGAAGGTTGAAACCGGGGGGCTGTCTGGTAAGATGATAAATGATACAACCATTGTATATGGGATAGACAGAGACCCCAGGTTTACTATCAGAGTAGGGGCTGCATTGATCCATGCTTCAGAGGACAATGTAGATAAAATAATGACAGATCTGGAGCAGTCAAAGAAATCTTCCGCTCAACTCAAAGATACTCTGAGAAAGGAACGAGAAGAAAACAATAAGTTAAAGAGAAAGTTTGAAGACACGCAAAAGGAAATAAAGTCTTCAAAGGCTGAACTTCAGGTTCTTCAGATAGAGAGAATATCTATGGAGACTTCCCAATAATGTCTGGAGAAAGTACAACAGGAATATCAAGAGTTGAAAGCAGAGAAGGAACAGCTGCTAGGTAGGATAAAGGACCTAGAGTTGCAGAAGACTACCTTATA
This sequence comes from Pseudotsuga menziesii, assembly GCA_001517045.1. Taxonomy (NCBI): domain Eukaryota; kingdom Viridiplantae; phylum Streptophyta; class Pinopsida; order Pinales; family Pinaceae; genus Pseudotsuga; species Pseudotsuga menziesii. The sequence goes on from LPNX010382140.1 coordinate 121,001, forward strand.
ATCAAATGTGAGGCAATCTCAAGAGCAGGAGGAAAAACTTCAAGAGAAGATTACCTCTCGGATAGCAGCCTTAGAGGAAGCCAAAGACAAAAAAGTTAGTCTCCAACCTTTCAAAGAACACGTTCTAGCATGGAGAGCCAAGCTGCTTCAGCTGCAGATGGCCATAGAAGAGGAAAGATGTAGGGTTTTGCAGGTAGAAAGCTGGTTGGAGGAGATTTTAGAGACCTCCTCGTATTTTTTTGACAGATCTCAGGACATTCTAGAAGTCTTGACAGGGAGGATGGAAAGATTAGAAGCTAATGAAGAAGCCCCTGCAGAGTTTCCCTAAAAGGATCAACAAACTCTTAAGCAGGATTACGACTTGTTGGAATTTGCCATCAACACAGCCGAGGAGTTCAAGAAGGCTGTCAGGAAGACCAGAGGGGCATGTACAGAATTCTTCAGAAGACTTCTAATTACTTATAACCGATGCTAGGTAGAGGCTGAACAAATAATAGATTCTTTTTCGGACCACATCCTGTTTGTAGAAATTTTGCAGAAAAGATACCTAGAAGATGAAAGAAGAATACAGCACATTAAAGCTTTAGATGAACAGACCCTAAGGAATTATGTAGATCATTCCGTAGTTAGTATACAGCTGTTAGAAGATCAGTTTTTCCTGAGTGCATCCAGAATCGAAGCCATCAGGAACCATGCTGCAAAATTCGAGATAAATATTCGATTCTTGGAACCTTCTGAATTTGAAAGTATTGCTTCAGAGGCTTCGGCGTGGAAGAAATTTCTAAATAATCATGCGTGGCCCTCCTCATGAACATTTGTTCACTTTTGTAATATGTTGTAAATTTTGTAGAAACTTAATGAAAGTAAATTTTGGGAAGCGAAGAGTTGGGGAAGCTCAAAAGTTATTTGTGGGCAGCCCAACAGTCTTATTCTTTTGTATAAATATAGAGGACTTAGAAGAAGAGAGTTCTTTTTCCCAGTTAAATGAGTGAAGAGTTATTGTAAGAAGAACTATTTCCTTTTGCAATAAAGAATTACAGTTTTCCTGTTGGAGAAAGTTTGGTGGGATGTTCAAATGTTATGCTATGGATTTGTTGAAGAGGAACTATTTTGTTTTCAGCTTGTGTCCATTAACTGTGAGATCGTTCTGACTCTTAGGACCTATGTTCTTGTTTGAATGATTTCTGGTTTATTTTATGAAATTACCACCATGAGTAATGAATGTTGTTCATAAGCAATTGGCTATCTGGCTGCCTAAATATCTTTAATTGTTCATGTGTTTTGGGAAGAAATATTAGCTATGTGTAATTTCTTTTTATGATGCATGCACAATATACATTAGTCATTGATAAGTTACGTTGTGGCTCTCTAGGGATAGGTAGATAGTTAGATTTACTTTCTTACTGTGTGTGTGATTCAGATGCTTGAGATTTTTAAGACGAGAGGTAAGAACCTCCGCATCAAATTGTCAATACTCCTTGCATTCTTTATCAATATGCATGTTAAATAGGCACTTGCATAGCATACTTTAAGTCAAAAATACAAAAATATATACGGTGGATCGGGCCACAACCGGTAAAACCTTTTATTTTTGTCACTTGACCTACGGTAGCCAGACCGCAAACCGGACGGATTCCATACACCAAACAGTCACGGGCTAGTTGGGAACGTTGAATGGGGAGAATCCCTTGCTGTTGTTGCCTGCGATTTTCCAGGCCTCAATAGTTTTTGGCGCTAGAAGGAGGGCCGTCAGTACATGGCTGGCCGAGGAAACCCATTTTGTTCCACCAGTGATATATATATTTTTTTTTGGAAGCATTTTTGTGACCTGACCTAGATATCTAAGAAAAGCTGAGGGGAAAGACCTTCCTGTATCGGAAAACTTAGTGTTGTCTAGGGTTGGACAAACCTGTAGAAATGACCTTATAAGGAGTGGTTCGACCTGGGAAGCAAGTAGGCCCGGGTACCCCTTACGTTCTCCTTTTCAGACTTCTATGCTTTCACCTCCTCTTTTTTCACTCATGGTAGGTATAAATGTGAATCAGCCCAACCCACCGCCAACTTGGAAAGCCAGATCACCTTTGAATTTAACACCTCCATTGCCTAACCTACCTCAAGCTTTTGAGAAGTTGCTGCCTAAGTTTTATCCTGATGAGAAGGTTGCCGTGGATGACCATTTGCAAAGTTTCTATTTGGAAATAGAAGGGCTGAGGGCTGTGGAATACGAAGATGTTCTCTGTAGATTGTTCCCGCATACCCTTAAAGGAGCATCAGCATCCTGGTATTTTGGTTTGCCTGCAAACTCCATCCCCGATTGGGACACCTTTGAAAGGATTTTCATAAGTAAATATTCAGCCCAAAAGATGCATGCATCACTAATGAAAGGTCTGGGTGCTTTAAAAAAGGAAAAGAATGAAAAGGTACATCATTTCACTCAAAGGTTTTCAACTTACCTTAAGAACTTCTCTACAACTGATAAGCCTTCTGATAAGGTTCTGATTGAGTACTATACCTCAGCTCTAGGCCTTGACTTAGCTATGTTCATAAAAGCTCAAGTTAAACCTACATTAGTTGAGACTTATGAAGAGGCAGAAAGAGTAGAAGCTGAAAAGGAAAGTATATAAGATTATCCCGAGCAACCTGGAGAAAAAACTACTGGGAGAAGAGCCTTATTGCTGTCTAAACCTAAAGAGGAGCTATCACATGATTTTGAGGGTATGTTAAAAATGATTCAAAAAATCTCCAACAGAATAATCGATCTGGAGAAAGAAAGGGAAGTTTAGAAAAATTATAAGCCCTAGTACAAAAAAAAGGAGGATAACAACCAATTCAAGACCCCTCCACATAATTCAGCATCAATGAATATGACAGAGGTAGGGATGGACAATTTCTGCACTTTTTACCAACAACCCCATTCTGAAAAGAATTGTCCTCAATGGCTAAATTGGATGACATTGGTAATGAGTCAGCTTTTGGACTCTAAATTGACTAAGGGCAGTGGTGAAGAGAAAGAGAGTATTCAGGCCATAGAAAAACATGATAATGATACCATGTTTTTATGGGATTGTATCTGGCTGTTTGATATGGACGACGATACTCCTAAACCTGAGAACATACCAACAATGACAAAGGACACAGACTTTATAATTAAAGACAATACAACCATATCCAAGATTAAGAAGTTGCAAAAGAATGTCAAGATACCGTCAAATGACAATATTAAAGATAAACTACCCAAAGTTTCCATTGTCAACCAGGAGATGGAACAAATCAACGAGCATGCCAAGCTTATGGAAGGACAAGTAGATGATTACAAAGAAAACACTAAAAAAACTAAGGAACCAGAAAAGGAAGTTCCCACTAGAAATCAACCGAAGAAGGAATATGTCGAACCACTTTGGGAAGAAAAAGCTAAAACCCCACGTTTCCTTTTGACTCTAGAAATGCTGAATCATAAGGTGCATAATTGCTTGGTGGATTCTGGATCGTCGGTAAATGTTATGCCACTTGTAGTTTGCAATAAGATTAATGGGCATCCAAAGCCCATAGCCTGGGAAGTAGTTCAACTAGACAGAACAAGTGTCAAAGTAGTGGGGGAAATGAAAAATGTTCTCATTCATTTATATGCAAATAACACGATATGTCAATTTATTGATATCATGGTGGCTAACATACCGGATGGTTATGGGCTTATTCTGAATCAAGATTGGTCTACCAGGCTAAAAGGGTATTTTGCTTCGGACTGGTCTCATTTATGGTTACCTCTTAAGGGTACCCCAAATAAAATCAAAATTTCAAGAGAACCTTACATGAAACACACTGTCAGTAAGTTGGGAGAAGGAAATGAATCTGCTAATTCTGTTCCGGGGAATTATCTAATGGAGCTTGAACTGAAATATCATGCCTCAGAAAAGGCCAGCAATACAATGGACACTCAGCCTAATCTCTTTAAATTTCCTCATGCTGATGATTGTAAATCAGTAGACATAATTCCGGTTTCAAAAATAGTACAATTAGACCATGGATAGGGATCTTTTGTCCGCAATACAGCCTAGCCCCTTAACCCATTAGATTGAAGGATTTTCAGGGGTGGGCACATAATTTTATTTTTCTTTTGATTTAATTTTTTGTACATAAATAAATTGATCCTGTTTTGTTTGGTTTAATGTTTTGTTTCTAGTTATTTTGGTTTGAATAAAGAGGCAAACTTTTGGTTGCATGGGAAACAACAGGGTTCTTAATCAACTGAAATCCTGAGGAAAAGACTGTGCGTTTGAAATAATGGAATGTCTTCTAGTAGGAAGTTTTCCTAATTGGCCATGCATTCATTGAAGCCTACTTAACCCCTGTAAATAGCTTAGAATTAAAAGGTATGGAATACTATTTCGAGGCTCCATCCATTTCACATCTAAGATGTCCTAGGGAGTAATGGAAAAGGGCCCACGGAGAGGAAGCAAGGTAAATAGTGTACTATATATAAATGATCCCATGCCATGATTTTAGAAAGCCTAAAGGCTGTCAAGAGTCAAAACTCCTTAAAGAAAGCAATACATATCAAAGCAAAGTAGCATAAACATGAATTTCAATTTTCCCAAAAGTTCTTCTCCGTCCCTGAGCTGAAAAGTAAATTCTTCTCTCACACAAAAGGACACTATAGATAGAAGAACCTAAATAAAATTCAGAAAGAGAGGCAAATGGAGGACTCAGAAGAACAAAAGTTCAAACGGCACAAAAGTGCAATTGGCATGGGAATGAAGAACAAAGGAATAGTACTGTTTACCATATGTTACGATCCTATGGTGTCCAAGCTAGAAACTACCCAAAGACAAAGTTAAAATAAATCTCATTCATTAAGCCTCAAAATAGTTATCCGAACTTTAAAATATTTTGAGTGTTCCCATTCCCAAAGAATGAACTATTCCTCGATGATTTAAATGCATGGGTTTGCTAGCTTAGGAATGCAAGCATCTAGAAGAATTCAACTTTTGAGATAGACGATCAAACAGTCTTTTATTGGGAAGAAGTTAAGTCAGAAATCTGGGGTTCACCAGGTAGTCGCCAATTGTTGCAGCTGCAACAATTTCCCAAAATTCAAAAAATTTCGGGACCCTCCTTTAACTCATTTTTTATGCCAGCGATGTTCCATTTTTTGTGGGAAGATTATTTTTTATGCCAGCGATGTTCCATTTTTTGTTTTATGTTTTACCTTGCCATCGGAAGCGTTTGTATTTTTAAGTCGGAATTTTAGTCACCTAAATGCCCGCCGTTGTGGAGAGGTCACAAGGAACCGGGTCCGATTGTTTTCTCCAATGCCTTTAATCGCTTTTTTGTTTCAATCGGCTGTTTGTTGGGATTCCGTCGGGACACATTGTTTGTACGTTTTTCGCTGTTGCAAATATCACTTTACAAAGTTCTCCGAAGCTTGCATTAATTTTTTCGACCCCGCAGTTTTGTTTCGCCGATCCTTGAGTTTTCGGCATCCGCCATTGCGGCTCTTCATCCTTCTATCGCTTCGATGCTTCAATCTTATGAGCTCTGATGTGAATATCATATGGTTTCCCTACCGATGCCACGACGGTTTTCCCAACTGTTTCATCATCCACCGTTGCGGAGGAAATGTTGATATGCTCGCCGATCCTTGTTTTACTGCCCGAAGATCCTTTCCCATCGAGCATAGTTGACTCGGGGTATATATATAGTGGGTCGGGCAGTTGATTATTTTATTGTTTTTGGACTTTCTTTGCACTGTCGTTTTCGCTCGAGGTAAACCAGGATTCTTGCTGTCGGTACCCTCGCTCCTAGGTGGCTCCGCCATGGAAGCTCAACGGTTTTCCTCCCGCCATTCACGCAACAGTGCCAGGTAGGCCCTTGTACTCATTATCCATTTCCATTCGATTGGACGAGTATTTTCTTGTTTCCGCGGTTAGGGTTTTTACTTAGTTCCCCGTCATGACATGTATATATGCTGAGGTGAGTGGTGGGACTGTTAGTAGGGAAGTTTTTGTATTCTACGGAGTATTTTCTTCTATGACCGTTATGGTTTTCTACCTTGCACTCGATATTTGGGGAAACCAGTGCAGACGGCCGTTACACTATCTACACCAGTTTGCCCCATTTTTGTGTTTGGCCGTTCGGGGAAGGTTTTCATGGTTTTCCTGGGGAATGTCGGATTTGTTCCACTGGTCTGGTCACCCGCATATTGCGAACCAAGACCTTGGTGTTGTTTTCAGTTCGCTGTTTAGAGCGAATCGGTTCACGGTTGAATTCGAACCCGAATCGGTCTGGGATAGTATCGCATTTCCCAGTCTAAGATGGACCGTAAAGTGAGCATGTACAGTGCTATCTCCTGAAGCGTCCCCTTTCTAGTTTCTAAATTAAGTGCCTCGAGTGTTTCGCGTAATGTAGTGATCATGGTGCCAACAGAGAGCCCAAGATTGTTTCATTTGTGACATAGACCTTATTCCCCCATACTCGAACTTGTTGGACTAAGTTGGTTCTAGTTTTCGGGCAAGAGCATTTGTTGAATGAATTTTTGCTCATTTTTTATTAATTGCAGTCATGTTTAACGCAGACGAGGTAAAACCTTTATATTGTTGTCTTAATATTTAAATTTTTTTGAAAACTACCTAGCAAAGCCTAAAATACCTTTCCGTACATGACAGGGAAATTCTTCAGAACTTAAGATGTCTAAGCGTCAAAAGAAGAAGGCTCTAGCAGTCGAGGAAGAACCCGACGTCGAAGTCATCACCAGAGTTGAATATATTTACAAAGACACCAAGTGCAGAATTGGTGTAGAGTCAGAATATCAGTGGGGAGAAATCTACAGATTGATCTTGCACCGAGAGGTGCCTGACATTGGGTTTGAAGAAGAAAATATCTATGTCGACATAGAAAGATCCTCATTAATGAAAATCGCTACGAGACCTGAACTCTTTCCATGTTCTGAAATGATTGGGTGGATTCTTCCCAGAGCAGATGTGACCACCATGATTCTGGAGAATGTTGATAAACAGGGTTATGCTGCATATAGCCATGGATATATAGCCCTGGCCTACCACTTGCCAGAAGCACAAACATATCTAATTGAAGACTGGCTGAAAAACATCAGGATGGACCTCGTCGAGACTCTCAAGAGGATGCTCATGCCTTGGAAAAACTTTAGAACCAGGCCAACTGGAGAATATGACACCGCAATCCTAAGAACCCCTTACAGGTTCATTCCCTTGATGCTTAATAGGATTTTTGGGAGAGCCCATTGCAAAAGATTCAAATTGGAGTGGGTGCCGATAATTTTTTATGTTGAAACATAGGGGACCATTTTCAATTGGGCTAATATTGTGTCCAATAGCCTCTCAGCCTGCATGGAATCAGCGTTAGGAGGGGTGTCCCAAAAGAAATCAGAGTTGTATATGAGCTCCATACTTATTGATTGCATACTATGCAATCAACCCTTCCCTAACCTGAGATGCATCTGGGACAGGGAAAGATCACCAATTTATTTAGCATACAAGCCACTGTGGGCCCATAAATACCACAGTCACTATAGGGAGGTGTGTGAGCATTTCGTTATGCCATTGTATACCCTTATTTTCTTAAAAGAATGTGACTGCATGTCGAAGGAGGCATTGCAGGTGATTGAAGAGTATGTTGATTATTACTTAACTAAGGATGGGCTCTATTTTAGAATGTTTGGAGGCTCTAGAGCACCCTCACTACTGCCTAAATATGCCACAGACTATGTAATTCAAAAAGAGGTAGTTAGGTAAGTATTTCTAGATGGCATAGGAAGTTTTTTATTCGAACATAAGAAGGCAGCATACCCACCTTTACCTTTTAGATTAGGGAGTTACAAATTTACTAGAGTAAAGAAGGCCAATGAATTCATGGAGGAGCTGGAGAAGTTCCATTTTGGGGAAATGTCTTTCCACAGGAATGACTCCCGTAACAAGGTTGCAGAGCATTGCAAAGAGGCTAATGTCCATTTTGAGTACACCAGTCACTGGGATAGAGAAGAGTCCATTTTTCGCATTGCACTAAACATGACGGCTTTAAGGAAAAGATTTAAAAAGAAAATCACCACCAAAGGTGGAAAGGGACAGGACGAGCAGAAAAAGGCCAAGGAAGAGGAAACCAGGAAAAGAAATGAAGAAGCTCAGAGATTAGCCCAAGAAGTAGAAGGATGGTTAAAGGGAGAAGAGGAGGAGAAAAGAAGAGCTACACAAGGAGGCAGCCAGAAAGGAAAAAGAAGCTGCCAAGATCGAAGAAGAAGAAAGAGAAAGGAAGTCAGATGAGGAGCTGAAGAAGTAGGAGGCATAGAAATTGAAGCTGACCCAAACAGTGACATAACAGTTAGCTTCTGACGCAACAGACAGTCAGGCCCAGGATTTGGAAAACCCCGACATTCAAAATCCTGAGGTACTTACTGCCAGCACACCAGGACAGTCTATGGTCCCCACCCTTAGACTAATCCCCTTTGAACAAAAGAAAGGGGAAGAGGTACCGAATTTTAATACTATCTTTTATGATAAAGAAAAGAAAAGGATAGTAAAGAGAACCGAGAGGAAGGTTGAAACCCGGGGGCTGTCTGGTAAGATGATAAATGATATAACCATTGTATACGGGACAGACATAGACCCCAGGTTTACTATCAGATTAGGGGCTGCATTGATCATGCTTCAGAGGACAATGTAGATAAAATAATGATAGATCTGGAGCAGTCAAAGAAATCTTCCACTCAAATCAAAGATACTCTGAGAAAGGAACGAGAAGAAAACAATAAGTTAAAGAGAAAGTTTGAATACGTGCAAAAGGAAATCAAGTCTTCAAAGGCTGAACTTCAGGTTCTTCATATAGAGAGAAGATCTATGGAGACTGCCCAAGAATGTCTGGAGAAAGTACAACAGGAATATCAAGAGTTGAGAGCAGAGAAGGAATAGCTGCTAGGTAGGATAAAAGAGAAAGAGTTGCAGAAGACTACCTTAGAAGCAAATGTGAGGCAATCTCAAGAGCAGGAGGCAAAACTTCAAGAGTAGATTACCTCTCGGATAGCAGCCTTAGAGGAAGCCAAAGAACAACGAATTAGTCTCCAACCTTTCAAAGAACACGTTCTGGCACGGAGAGCCAAGATGCTTCAGCTACAGATGGCCATAGAAAAGGAAAGATGTAGGGTTTTGCAGGTAGACAGTTGGTTGGAGGAGATTTTAGAGACCTCCTCGTATTTTGTTGACAGATCTCAGAACATTATGGAAGTCTTAACAGGGAGGATGGCAAGATTAGAAGCTAATGTAGAAACCCATGCAGAGTTTCCCTCAAAGGATCAACAAGCCCTTAAGCAGGATTACGACTTGTTGGAATTTGCCATCAACATAGTCGAGGAGTTCAAGAAGGTTGTCAAGAAGACCAGAGGGGCATGTACATAATTCTTTAGAAGAGTTCTGATTACTTATAACCGATGCCAGGTAGAGGCTGAACAAAGAATAGATGCTTTTCTGGACCACAGCCTGTTTATAGAAATTTTGTAGAAAAGATACCAAGAAGATCAAAGAAGAATACAACACATTAAATATTTAGATGAACAGACCCTAAGGAATGAGGTAGATCATTCCGTAGTTAGTATACAACTGTTAGAAGATCAGCTTCGCCTGAGTGCAGCCAGAATCGAAGCCATCAAGAACTAGGCTGTAAAATTCGAGATAAATATTCGATTCTTGGAACCTTCTGAATTTGAAAGTATTGCTTCAGAGGCTTCGGCGTGGAATAAATTTCTAAATAATCAAGCGGGGCCCTCCTCATGAACATTTGTTCACTTTTTCAATATGTTGTAAATTTTGTAGAAACTTAATGAAATTAAATTTTGGGAAGCGAGGAGTTGGGGAAACTCAAAAGTTATTTGTGGGTAGCTCAACAGTCTTATTCTTTTGTATAAATATAGAGGACTTAGAAGAAGAGAGGACTTTTTCCCAGTTAGATGAGTGAAGAGTTATTGTAAGAAGAACTATTTCCTTTTGCAATAAAGAATTACAGTTTTCCTGTCGGAGAAATTTTGGTGGGATGTTCAAATGTTATGTTATGGATTTGTTGAAGAGGAACTATTTCATTTTCATCTTGTGGCCATTAACTGTGAGATCATTTTGACTCTGAGGACCTATGTTCTTGTTTGAATGATTTCTAGTTTATTTTATGAAATTACCACCATGAGTAATGAATGTTGTTCATAAGCAATTGGCTATCGGGTTGCCTAAAAATATTTAATTGTTCATGTGTTTTGGGAAGAAATATCAGTTATGTGTAATTTCTCTTTATGATGCATGCACAATATACATTACTCATTGATAAGTTACGTTGTGGCTCCCTAGGGATAGGTAGATAGTTAGATTTACTTTCTTACTGTGTGCGTGATTTAGATGCTTGAGAGTTTTAAGACTAGAGGTAAGAACCTGCGCATCACATTGTGAATACTCCTCGCATTCTTTATTAATATGCATGTTAAATAGGCACTTGCATAGCATACTTTAAGTCAAAAATAAAAAAATATATACGGTGGATCGGGCCGCAACCGGTAAAACCTTTTATTTTTGTCACTTGACCTATGGTAGCTGGACCGCAAACTAGATGGATTCCCTACACCAAACAGTCACGGGCTAGTTGGGAATGTTGACTGGGGTGAATCCCTTGCTGTTGTTGCCTGCAATTTTCCAGGCCTCAACACCTTCATGATCACAGAGGTTAAAATTTTAAACTAGGATATACACAAAACATTGGCCTTATCAAATCCATAACAATTGAAGTTCAAATTACAAGTTTTTAGAACACAATTTCATATTAGGTTTAGATCTGTTCAGTCTGTAGACTCAATTTGATTTGGTAAATTAGTATTCTTCATTATTGTATTATATCAGAGTGTAATAATAGTTTGTTGTACAATTGATCTACAATGAAAATGTAAGAAAAAAACTAGAATCTGATGTTCTTGGTATCACTGTCACAAAAAGATAATAGAGTAATCTATTACTGAACAGAATCAAATGGGCCGCGGTGCAAATGGTCGGGTATATAGCTTGCTCCTTCTCCTAATGCCAAAGATGTCAGTCGAAAAGTGTGCACTCAATTATAGAATCCAATGTCACATGATATACTGTGACACATCATAGGAGCATACTAATGAAACTGCTTATAAAATAAATTGATATGGTACAACAACATGATATATATAGAATCATGAATAATCCACATTCCCTACAGAATTAGTGGCATTTGTAGCACCACCTTAATAATGCAATCAAAATGCAAGTTAAGAAGTCATAAAACAACATTTATATCCATAAAATATTAAAAGAAGCCACCGAATATTTTAGCCTAACTATTATCTCTTCAAAATACCTTATTTAAATTAAAGTTGTTGACAATAGAACACTCGTATCCAAGATGTTATCAGAAACAAGAAACCTTGTGTGAAATAGGAACTAAACAAGAGACAAAACTGAAGGATTTCGTGGGATAACATACATGGATATAATAGGAATATTAAGTTGTTTAGTGATGTAATAACATAATTTCAAAATGGGAATGGGAACAAAAAAAATAATCAGTTTCCTGATCAGGTATCTGATAAGATAATATGAGAACAAAGAAGAACAAGTAACGAGTTTCTTAATCAGTTCTTCAGTAAGTGACACTAAGAACAAAGAAGAACAAGCAACAAAATAATATATAGAAACTTTTGAGAAAATGTTCAAGTTGAATAGTTGAACTAGTAAGAGAATTTAAAAGAATGTCATTTGAGAAAAGTGTGTTCCAAAACAAGCGCTTTAACATTGCATAGTCAGTTAAAATCCCATTTATTGAAGGTATAAGCTAACCAGATATCAAATGCTCTAAATAATTGATGAGTAACATCTCACATGCTCATTGATTTTCCTTGAATGCATGCTTTCTTGATGCTACAAGGTTTTTATCTCAAAATGTGAAGCTTTCCTTTGAAAAATAATCACTAGTAACAGATCAAAATTTCCATAAAATTTGTAAAACATAAGCAACACAAATGATAACTAAAATTTCCTAAAAATCCAACCATTAGGTGAGATTGTATTTATGGTAGTCTCTAAAAGTTAAATTTAATAAAACAGTGCTACTTTCAAATTTGTTCTTAGGAGGGGATTTCTTTTTTCAACTTTGAAAGTTCACGCTTGATTAATGCTCCCCTTCGCATTCAACATAAGATGTTGTGATATCATTTCAATTTTTCCAACAAATTAAAAAAAAACTAATCATTGTTTGTTAACTAACTCAGTTTTTAAACAACAAAAACATGATATTTTGGTTTTGAGATAGAGAGCATTCCTGAAACTGTAAACAAGCATCAAAAGAGATCAAGAATAAACCTTTATCTTATCCAATATGATTTTGAATCTCTCAAAGTCATTCAATTCTTCTCTTCTCTTTTGCACAATTAATTTTTGACCCCATGAACTATTCTTCCATCTCTTTTGAACTTAAGTTTATTAAGTTGAAATCAAAATAGTTATTATATAAAATTTAAACCAAAAAATAGTTACTATATAAAATTTAAACCAAAAAGTAGTTACTATATAAAATTTAAACAAAATTTTTATCACATCATTGTCAAAATTCAAGATACCACAAGTATCATCAAAATAAGACTGGCCTAGAAAAAAAATCCATACTTACAGACTCCACATTCTCAATCAAAAATTTCTTCTTTGGTACTCTATGAATATCAATCTTGATATTTGTTAGTGAGAGCCTCTTAAAGTTAATTTGATATCTCACCATATTTGGTGCATCAACCAATGCCTATTGTAACACAAAATAGTTAGCAGTCATTTTCTCTGTATCCTACCTTTGTAGAAAAGTGGACTTCAAATGATGAAATTGTCGAAGGAAACCACCAATTAACAAGATAACAAAGTTCAATTTCTACTTTTTATTACAAGATTTGTTTTGTGCAAGTTGTGCACAGAAGGTTCTAGGATTTACACATTTCAATTGATCAAAATTGCAAAGCATCTTATTTTCCAAGCATCATGACCCTATAAAATGTTCATTATTACTAAGTTATATTGATTCGATGATACACTGCTACCTAGGCTATTTCAAAAGAGGATACACTCCCACTCTCTTTTATTTACCTATTTCATTTAATTAATTTAAATGCATTATCTGGATCCAAATTCATTTACTCAAAAGAAGTTCAACTCTCCACACAACTCCATCAGCTAAAAAGTTCCAATGTTAACATGCCAACTCATATTTCGATACATAGATTTACCCAGTGACGAAGTGTCAATAATATATATTTTGGACTGCGGAGAGGCGAAGATTGGGATATTGGGGATTAGCAGGAGAGGGCGACCTGAGCGCGTTCTGGTGGGGGGGCGAGGGCTGCAAACCCCTTGTAAGACCCATGGCGGCTGCAATAGTCTAAAACCCCACTTATAAGGGGTATAACGGAGGTAGTGGTGATCTGGGCAGAGAGAAGGAAGGGAAAGGCAAGGGGAGGAGATCGGGCCAAGGGGGATGCCTTCTAAGGACTCGAACGATCCCGACGGTCTAGATATGATCAGCTCCTATCTGAGGGAAGCTTGAGATGTGGAAGGAAAAATCCCTAAATGGAAAATTCGTGGGGGTTTGGCCAAAGCAGAAAGCTCTGGTTCGGTGGATCCAGTGCACGTGGAAACCGAAAGGCCATTATGACCTGTAGCTGGGAGAAAAAGGGTTCTTCACCATAGTCTTCTTTAATCAGGAGGATCGAGACAGATTCCTAGAGGGGGGCCCTTATTTCTTTTTCTTGGCAGGTCTTTACCTTACACCCTAGAGGGAACGATTTAACCCAGAGACGGAAGACATGACAGTTGCACTGGTATGGATCAGACTGGTGGGTCTCCCAGAGGAATACTAGGACATGGAAATTTTAAGAGACATTGGAAATTCAATATGTGAATTTGTGAAGGTGGCCAAGAAAATGAGGATCCAGAGGTACATAACGTATGTCCGCATATGTGTCTGCATGGATCTGTCAAAGGATATCTTGGAGGCCGTGAGCCTGAACTGGGAATACAAGGAGTGGATCCAACAAATATACTACAAGAAAATTAATTTTCATTGTAGGATCTACCATGAGTATGGCCACTTTGGAAGGAACTGCCTGAAATATCCCCAGGAAAAGGTAGATCTAGAGTGAGGAGAGAAGCGGGCTAATGAGGGATTCACGCAGGTGAAGAGTAGAAGAAGAGGAAAAAACAATGGGGGACAGAGAGGTCGGAAGGAAACAATGGAAAAGTCCTTAGAGAGTGCTAATCCCTTTCAGATCTTGGAGGAAGAGGGTGAAGATAAAAAAATGGAAGATAAATAAGGACAGAATAATACCTAGGAATTTCAGACAAGGGGAGCCGGGGAGGAAATCAAATATAGTAGTATGCAGGATATCATGGACAAAGATGAAGCGGAGGAAATGGAGTTCGGAGATATGGATCTAGATGCTGTAGAAAATAAATGCAAGAAGTCAGGTAAGGGTTATGTCTCTCGAGAAAAAATTGAGCTCCTGCAAAAAGCCATCATCAATTCCAAAGAGTAGCGTGAGTTGGGGATCGGCTTGGAGCCTTAGAAAGGGAGCAAGAGGAAATCCTCGGAGGAAAATAAGAAAATAGGATGGAAGATGAACAAGCAGAGGATTACAAATATTGGAGTTAGGTTTATCGAATCAGGCTAGTATCCGACGATCTGGGAGGCCTTCTCTGAAGTAAGTAAAGTTATCTAATGAATATAGTTTCATGGAATGTTAGGGGGTGCAATCACCCGAGAAAGATCAATACCTTAGCTAGGAAAATTAAACAAGAAAAACCATACATGATTTTTCTACAAGAAATCAAGTGTAGCTTCAAAACCTTAATAAGAATAGGTCAAAGAATGTGGAAGGGTAGCAGTGTTATGGCGACAGATGTAGAGGGTATGGGGGGGGGGGGATAGACATTCTATTTCAGTGCAAGATGGTGAAGCCCATATACTAGAGAGCCAATCACTTCTCCATGATGGCATAATTCAAGATCTTATGATGTGGAATCACTGGGATGACAGTAAACACATATGGGCCTAGTGCCTTTCCTTAGAAATAGGCCTTTGTTCACCACCCGAGGTGGTTGGACACCTTAGCGAAGGAAGGAAGGTGGATAGTAGGAGGATATTTCAACTTAATCACTACTCTCAAGGAAAAGAAGGGGGGGAGAAGAGTATTGGACAAATATCAGGAAGAATTCAGGGATATATTAGACCAAAGCTCTCTAGTGGATCTAGAGACAGGAGATGGATGGTTCACATGGAAGAACAGGAGGGGAGGGAAACACCTTGTCGCTTCTCGGATAGACAGGTTCCTAGGGTTAGAGAATATTACTAATGGTTTAGGGGAGATCTGGACAAATGTTCTCCCAGCAGTAGGCTCATACCATTGGCCAATATTCCTCAACTGGGATGTGATGAATACTCTCTTACTCAAGCCATTCCACTTTGAGCAGTTCTGGTTGGTGCACAAGGAATTTAAAGGACTGGTAGAACAATGGTGGCAGGAGCTGGATAGTCCGGGGGGGACAAGAATGTACAACTTTAAGCAGAAACTCAAGGCTCTTAAAGCTAATATTTGCATGTGGAACAAGGAGGATTTTGGTGACATTTTTACAGACAAGAAGAGGCTTACCCAGGACATTGACCTCCTCCAGAAAAATGGGATGGACACTAGATGGGAAGTGGAGATGAAATAAAAATCAAAGGACCTCCTCACCCAGCTGGAAGCTAGGGAAAGATAGGAAGAGATATACTGGAAGAAAAATTTCCAGGTCAAATGGTTGTAGGAGGGGGAGAAAAATACCAAATTCTTTCACAATTCAGTGGTTCGTAACAGATTGGGCACAAAGATCCACAGAATCAAAAGGGATGATAGGACCCAGGTGGAAACCAGGGACAAAGTTGAGGAGGAACTCACCAGTTACTTCAAGGAAATCATGACCAAGGACAACAACACTAGGGAGCGGGATATTTCCCAGATCACTGCTCTTATCCCCATGATTGTTTCTAGGGAGGACAACGAGAACCTTAGTAAGCCTATCTTCATGTAGGAGGTAGATGAGGAACTGAGCTAGATGGCTAAAGGGAAGGCCTCAGGCCTGGATGGTTTCACAACCAACTTCTTCCACTTCTTTTGGGACATGATCAAGGAGGAATTCTGGGCCATTATGGAGGAGTCCAGAAGCAAACGCGGGGTGCTCAAGGCCTTTAATGCAACATTTATATCCTTAATTCCAAAATGAGAGGGCGCTGATATGCCAGACAAATTCATACCAATCTCGCTCTGCAATGTGATCTACAAGATAATAAAAAAAGTAATTGTGAATAGAGTAAAACCCCTCCTCCCAGGTCTAATAATCCCGAAGCAATCTGGCTTCGTGTAAGGCAGACAGATCCTGGATGGCATCATAGCAGTCCATGAGACTATCCATTCTCTAAGATGTACTAAATGCCCTAGAATGCTCATCAACATGGACATATCCAAGGCCTACAACAAGCTTAGTTGGCAATATTTGCAGGAAATTCCGAAGGCGCATGGCTTCAGTTTAGAGTGGGTAGAATGGGTGATGGCCTTGGTCACCTCACCTTTCTATCCTATCCTATTGAATGGATCTTTGACTAGGATCTTCACACCCACCATGGGGATCAGATAGGGGGATCCGATATCTCCTTTCCTCTTTATTCTTGTCGCAGAGGGGCTGAGCAGGCTCATCCAATATCAGGTGGGAAATGGCAAAATCAGGGGGTTGTCATGAATATATGGAAAAACAAAATCACAAGCAATTCCTGGATGACACGATGCTTATGAGGCACCCTTCAGTCCAAGAGGCTCATGCCTTCAAATCAAGTCCATCTCTCTTTGTTAGGGTGTCAGGGCTCGCAGCCAACGCTGAGAAATACCAGGTGTTTTTCTTTAACACCCCCGCTATCACTCAGAGAAACATTAGCAGGATTCTGGGTTTCTCCAAGGGGACTATGCCTTCCAAGTATATGGTGGTTCCCTTAGGATAGGGCATAATCAAAAAAGCATCTTGGTAAGATATTATAGATGGGATTAAAGCCAAGTTGGAAAAATGGACCCTCAAACCACTAAATCTGCCAAGCAGGTTAGTGTTGGTCAAGTTGGTCCTCCAGGCCATGCCTGTATATATATTTTCTGTTCTCTCAGCCCCAAAGTCAATCCTAAGAGAGATAAGGAGCATCCAGAGAAATTTCATGTGGGTAGGAAGGGAAGCTAAAGCCAAATTCTCACTAGTTAGTTGGGATAAATGTAACCAGGAATATTTCACCTTCTGCGGACGAAAGTTGTTCCTCTGGTCTGAATGGTTTAGATCCAGAACAAATGAGTGAACGACAAAGGATGAAGACCCTCTCTGGATGTCGTAGACACCTAGAATGTTGCTTCAATAATGAACCTGTGTACCTACAAACAGATTAAACATACAAACACATCAAAGCTACCAGAACATCATCTACTTATCCATGTTAGTGACTAAGGAATCTAACAACATGTACATGTGAAATCAAAACAACAGTAATGTGGGATGGAAATCAGCTTTGCATTAAAGATGTATGGAGAAGCTTACAACCATTTCCTTAGTGTTGATAGACATCTCCATGAAACCAACATCTCATCCCTATAAGCTCCAACTTTACTCTCTATGCTATCCAATGGTTTGGACTAGGTAGTCAATCCAACAACATAACAATACCTCTATAGTTCTCCCCCTCAACTATGGACATGAGCTTGTATTTATAAGGCTCAATGGATAGGGATAGTTGAGAAATTTGTGGGTGAGGTGGCCTTTAAGATCCTATGATGGGGGATCTTGAGCTCAACTGACCCACTATGATAGGGATAAGGGAGGACACGAGGCTCATGATCTAGAAGCCTCGAGAAACTTCTCTTTTTCCCATTTTACCCAGGGTACCGCTTTTCTTCTCTTATGACAAAGCAGTTTAGATAAGAAACGCTTATGGAACAAAGGTCACAGGCGGTGGCACCACTTATGGAAAACATGATACAGGTGGTGCGAGCAAGGTACTACTCTTGGGACACAAGGCAAGTGCGGTGCTGAGTTTTTTCATGTAAGATTGACAAATAGGATAGGTTTCCACTCCAAGTGCTGGGATTAAGGAAAAACATGGAAGTTAAAGGTATTATCACATGGTGGTGATAGGATTTGGGTATAACAGAATGCCCTCCAAAGCATGAGACTTAGAGGGATACGATAAGTGAAATCTTTGAGAGAACAAGTTGTCACTTAGAGATGAAAATGTCAGCTCGATTAGAGAATGTCGTCCAGTAGGCATCTGTCGTCTAGTAGGCATTTGTAGTACATCAATATTTTTGACTCATAGACACAAGTAACCAACTCATGGCTGCAGAACAATACAAGGTAGATCCATGAGAGGAATAAACAAGCATGGCTACTAGAATACAGCGTAGATCCATGTGATAGAGGACTCAAACTTGGACATAACTACCAGACATGCAACATAGATCTATGTCATACAGATGCAAATTTGAGCATAGCCACGACCATACAAATTTGGATCCATGCTAGATATACAAAACTCCATCACAACTTGGGGAAAGCAATGAGCACTAAACACCCAGGGTCTTCATCTCGTCTTCCACAAAGTACGATTCTATCCATTTGATTACAATGATATGAAGTCGGACATGGTAGAAACCACTTGATTACCGGTCAATAATGTGAACCATTAACAAGTGCGAGGGAGATCACCATTGATGTCAATGATTCCCAAGGTACCCTAGTACAATCTACTGAGTGTGAATAGATGTCCTGATGTTGAACACCCAGTCGATTCTATCGATCGAAGGTCAATGATGTGAACCTATGTCGAGAGTGAGAGAATCTGTCATTAAGGCATACAGATCTCAAGGTACTAAGTTTTTGTTTCTAAGACTTTTCCCGGATGATGAGATGATGTTGACGGGAATAATCTCGTCGAAGGAGGGCCATCATGAGTCCCACATCGATGACACGAAACTTGAAACATAGTTCTGGAATGATGTGAATGTAGTAACCACAAGACTGACTCAAAAGTACTGATACTGAGACTATTTTGACTGCAGAGGTAAACTTCTTCAACTTCCCTTTGAACATTGGGCGGCACGACACAAGACTTGGTAGCATGACTAAACAGGACAAACTCACGATGCGATAGCGGACAATGCATTCTTTTGAAAGACTCAATGGAGTGGCATGACTCATGAAAGTGGATCGTCATAGAGATTAGCTGAATACCCAATTGACTGAAATGATATGCAGACAAGTGCCATGTTCAAAGGTAATGACAAACTACTGCCATTTATTTGCAAAATGATTCCCTTTCCATTTCCCCCATCATTATCGATGAGTGCCTCTTTTTGGTTTTACGAGTTCAAATAGGGTAACAAACACTCGGTGTAGCTCGTCGGAAGACAAGTTCAAACTCATATGTTTTACGAGCCTGAGAGAGGAGGGGTTCGTTCCCAAAAAGGGTCTCTCAATGTTTAATTTAACAAGTCCAATGAAAGAAAACTTGGTATCGTTCATGTTTAGAGAGTCTAAACGATTATGGAAGAAGACTCCAAAGGATATTTTTTTATATGATTTAGTCTCCAAGGCCCCAAAAAGTGTAAAATCATACCTTAGAGAACTCTTCCAGTCATGATTGGCTGGAGTGTTCCTTTTTCGTAAATAGTCTATCTAAACCGAAAAAGAGATAACCTACCATTGGAGAGACGACTCTTCAAATATTTTAATGAGTGTGAAGAAGACAAGATTACTTGATGATCTTTTCATATTTAAGGATCCCGAAAAGAGTTTAAAGAGGACTCCATGAGGTTTCTTTACACAATATTAGTTTTTACAAGCCTGGAAAGAATCAGAAACGGACTCAGACCTTTGATACTAGGTTTCAAGAGCATGACCAAAGTGTCGTAACAAACGCTCATTGACTTTTTCCGTTTTATGGTAGTAAGAAAAAGTTAGAAACGAAATCCCAAAACTTAGCTGCTATGATCCTTCTATCCTGCAACAACTCGAAAACAAGTGTTAAATGCGCTCATAACTGACATTAAGGGATTACGACTGATAGATTTTGAGTAATAAGTGATTTTAAACCAAAACTATAACATGTCAAACCCAAAAATGTGTATAAAAGTCATGTAATTAGTGAAAAATCAAAACATTTTACTATTTACCCATAGTGGAGAGCATTTGGGGAACTTTCTTAGCCATATCTTCAACTGCTGATATCGGGAATTTCCACCGTCGGATTTGAGCACCGTCAGCTCCAAGTAATAGTTCAAACCCTACTCTTCCCTTTCATAGTTTCAATTATTATTTTGAATAGTGTTTTGGGCTTGTATGGCAAGCCCTAAAATCATGGGAGCGGGCACCATGCTTACCCCTTGCGGGATACGCGGTACCTTGCTAGAACTGCACCCAAAAAAAACGCACAGGCGGTGCCACCGCCTGTCTTCAATGGGGCACAGGCGGTGCTGGCCGTGAAGATGTAAAACTATTGACACAAGCAAAAATATATCATTTCTTTTGATTTCAATGATTAAGAATGATTCTAAAGGGTCTTGTGATTGTTTTTGGTAGGTTTTAGCTAATAAAGAATGGTGATATGGAAGGAAAGACAGCATGATAATGATGACGCTTTCACCAAAAGGAATGTGGGTTGCATAGCCGCATTACAAGATTGTGGACTCCTAAAATTATTCCAAACTCCCAGTATGGTATCACATGAACGATTGCTAGAGCACATACTCCGGATGTGGAATTTGGAGCAGCAACACTTTGAGGTTGGTGCTCACATTTTGACAGTGGAAGTAGCAGACATCTACTTCTTGACTGGAATTTCGAGACGAGGCGCCCCCATCTTGCTGACAGGTTCCTGAGGAGGGGATATTACCACACAAGAGTTGATAGACCGTCACTGTATTCCAGGGACAAGGACATCGGGGAAGAAAATCCCCATAAAAGAAGTGATGGATGGACCTCTATGGACTGTACTATTTACAATACAGAGGGTGGCGGGAAGCCAGGGAGTGCACTAGGATTCTAGATCACATATGATCTATGCCATAGAGGCCATGGCACCTACAGTCTTCAACTGGGAGGAAGCCATGCTTTTGATATTCAGGGATCAGCTGACTAAGTGTCGATAGGGGGAACTGAAGTAGTTTGGTTTCAGTTCCATTCTAGACTTCTTCTTCTTCAAGCGGGTTCCACAGATGAGACCCTAGGTGGTCTTTACAGAGCTGAGAGCACGAGACCCTTTCATGTTGAGATGGGTCCAAATTATGGCTCATACTATAGCGAGAAGGGGGAAGGTAAAGTTCGGTGACCCATTCTTTCAATGGTTGAGAGATCGGATCCTCATGGTGGAGGATTATGCATATGCGGGCACGGACTTTAGCGGGGACCCTGACCTACCGCTCCCACCTGGTGGACAGTGGGCTGACCTTGGTAAGAAGCAAAAACCCTAAAATGGACATATTGTTTTTAGTTTTTTGATGTTTTATATTTTTTATTTTAAGTAACGAGACCTGAAAATCTTCATGCAGACGTTGGAATAGCATGACCTAGGGGAGCTTCCCCATTGGATAGACGAGTCGGGGCCCGCTTCGTACCGCAGGGTTATGATGTGACCGAGGAGTTAGAGGAAAACCCAAAGAGGTTGACCCTAGACATCCTTGACGCTTCCATTGATGACCTCCCTCTGAGGTATCAGATACATATAGCGGGAGTACCAGGTCAGTTTAGTAAAATGCTACGTAGAGTATCCCGGGAAGTGATGTGCTACCAGGAGCATCACTAGATGATGTATTCATGATGTATCTACTGAAAGCTGATAGCTTCAGGATTTTGTATGGTGATTTTTACTTGAAAGCCTACGTGCTTCAAATGAGGTCTCGTGACCTATTTTTTGTAAACATGTTCACATATATATATATATATATATATATATATATATATACACACACACACACAGACTTTTACCTGGTGTTTATATGTCTCAAATGGTGAATGTATTTTACATGAGTTTTATGTGTCTTTAATTGTTTATTTACAATGAACCATGTTTGATTTTAACGTCATGAGTGGGAAATATGCCAATCTAGTATGTAATTAGCTAATGAATCAGCAACTACATTATGTTCCCTAGGGATATGCCTATAGGTGATGGTTTCAAATGACCTTTCTAACAAGCGTATCCTTCGAAAGAGGTGGAAAAGCATTGGGTTCCTAATGGTATAAACATGGTTTAGATGACAAACCACGAGTTGTGAGTCCATCAAGACTACCAAATTGCAAACATCCTAGGAGGCAGCTTCAGTCAGAAGACCTATGACTGCTTGATACTCGACGATATTGTTGGTAGCAGGACCAATATAAACTGCTCCTGAACTAACCAAATCTTCAGCTGGGGAATAGAAAGTTGAGGCGAGATTCAAGGTGTGGCGGAAAGCACCATCAGGGAAGCCATAGAAATCCATCTGCTCTGCACGACCAAAACATGGTATAAACAGATACAGACACTAAACTCAAAACCATATTGAAAATACTCAAAGAACACTGAAAGTCAAGCAATATACATATATACAAGATACTATCCAAGAAATACCTAGGCATAGTACCTCTTCAGGTACAACCCATTGCGAGGTTTCCCTAAAGCGATTCCATCGTAATCTACGAGATCATAGGCCCCTTTCTCTAAAACTTTAGAAATAACAAAAGGACCATACCACATGGACTCGAACTTTCCTTTCCCTAGTTTGTCATATCTATGATCATAAGTCAAAACTAGGTCACCCTCGTTAAAGGCACAAGGTTGGACAGATTTATCATACTGTGCCTTGACACATTTTTTATGTACCTCATTAGCTAAGGACGCATCTCTCCGAGTTTCGTCAACGTTATTCAAGTACAAAAATATTTCTTCCTCCGCGGAAGTGTCTGGGAGAAGTTCGACGGAAAGTTGCAAGGATGGAATCTGACATTGAACCAGTAAGACAGCTTCGAGTCCATAGACAAGATGGAAAGGTGTAAAACTAGTAGTTATTTTTACTGAATTCCTGTAAGCCCAAAGAGCAGAGAAAAGAACATGGTTCCAGTTGGATTTATGGTCTCCAACCATTTGACGAAGCATAGTTTTCAAAACTTTGTTAATGGCCTCTACCTAACCATTAGCTTGCGGATAATATGGTGTAGATTTTTCATGGCGAAAACCTAGCTTGGCACTTAGTTCATCCATCATTTGGTTATGGAAATGTGATCCATGATCAGTGACAATGGACTGCGGGACTCCAAATCTAGCTATGATATGATTGAACAGGAAGATAGCGGCAGTCTTACCATATTCTGCATATGTAGGAATGGCCTCAGCCCACTTTGTAAAATAGTCAATGGCTATGATGATGTAACTATGCCCCCCGGCTAAGGTAGGCTTACAATGCATAAAATCAATCCCCCATTTGGAAAATGGGCCAACAGCAATGATGGGGTGTAGCGGAGCAGGAAAGTGCGCTTTTTGGGATAAAAATGTTGGCAAGGTGGGAATTTCTTAACAGCCTTGTGAAAGTATTTGAAGACTGAAGGCCATAAATAGCCAGCACGAAGGATTTTCTGGGCTGTAGCCATCCTAGACAAATGACTACCAAATGCTCTAGAGTGGCAATCATTCAACACATGTTCTACCTCCTCATGAGTGAGGCGTCACCAGAGAATAGAATCAATCCCATGTCTATACAAGGTACCATTCAAGATGAGGTAGTATTTCACATGGTGACAGATACGACGACGATGGTCACGGGATAGATGTGGCTAAAATATTTGTGTCTGGAGATAAATAAGCAAATCTCGATACCATGGATCGGTAGTGCTTATCAGGAACAAGAATTCATCCGAAAATGAATCACTAGGCTCAGATTCCATCAAAGCACAGGGATGATCACACACGAGCTCGACAAAGACCAAGGATTTCTTTGATGTGGCTCTGGCAAATTCCAGATCAAACTCCTGTAGTATGACTATCCATTGGGAGTACTTGTCCCCGAGCACCTGACGAGTCAGGATGTAATACATAGGGTTCTGGTCTGCCAATACAGTGGTTTTGCAGAGCAAAATGTAGTGACGAAATTTTTGTACAGCAATGACCGTAGCCAATGCTAACTTTTCCATGCATGAATATTGGGTATCAGAATCCATCAGATTCTTACTAGCATAGTAAATCACATGCTCCCGACCGTTGGTATTTTTCTACACCAAAACCATAGAAATGGTAGTAGCGAAGGCAACAATATATAAGAGAGAGTCCTTTGAATAATCTGGGTGGTGTATCATGGGTGAATGAGTCAGAGCGTATTTGAGATTATCAAAGGTGTCTTGGGCTTGGTCAACCCAAAAGAACGGGGTGTCCTTTTTAAGGAGATGCATATAACCATGCATTTTCTCTGCAAAATTGCACACGAAACGGTGAAGAAATTTTTCCTTCCCTTGCAAACTTTGAACTTCAAGGAGATTGGTTGGGGCTGGTAGAGCTAAAATGGCGGTAATTTTCAAGGGGTCTATTCGAATGCCATGCTTAGAAACCACAAAACCTAACAGAAGTCCCGTCTCAACGAAGAAAACACATTTATGCAGATTGAGCCATATATTATAATGATGACATCTTAGGAAGATTTCTGTAAGATGACTAGTGTGGTCCTCCTGTCACTGTGAATGAGCAGGGAGGTCATCAAGGTACGGTTCAACAATATGTTTAATATCTTGAAACGCATAGGACATCGCATGCTGGAATTTGTCTCTACCATTTTTCAAGCCAAAAGGTAACTTCCTATATGTAAATGTTCCCCATGTGCAAATGAACGTCGTCTTGTTCTAATCGGTGGGTAATCTCTCAATCTGATTATAGCTAGAAAAGCCATCATTGAATGAAAAGATGACACTTCCGGGATAGTTGTCGATAATCTGATCTATGTGTGGAGTAGGAAAGTTGTCCTTGGGACAAGCTTTATTCAAATCCCTAAAGTTGATACAGACTCTAATTGTGCCCTACTTTTTATTGACAAGGACAACGTTTGATACCCATTCCGTCAGGGGTATGGGATAAATAAACCCGGCTTTGAGAAGTTTCTCTATTTTAGCTTTAATAGCTGTGGCCTTTCATGGATGGACTTGCCTTAGTTTTTTCTTGACAAGTTTAGCTGTGGGATAGGTTTTACTTTCATGGAACACAATGGATGGGTCAATCCCCACCATTTCTTCATAGGACTAGGAAAAAATATCACGAAATTCTTTGAAAAGTGTCTTATATGCTTCAAATTCATTTGTCGAGCAGTTCTGCCCAACATGAACATGCTCGATGTTACCAGGATTGGCTGATATGTCAATCGGATTCGTCTGAGTAATGTTGCAAAGGTTTCCTTTAGAATCTATGTCTTGCAACAATATGGGACTTTGGGGTGCATTGACAATATTAGCGGGAAATAGGGATGCGTAATCAAGGTTAACCAAACTGGTCCTGGGGAGGAACATGGATCTATGATGGTGATCCTCCCAAATGGAATCATCCGTATTCATGATCTCCATAATGGACTCGTCGAAAGGAAAATTCTTAGAGAGATAATCTAGAATAGGAAGAGACGGTTCTAACAAGTGAGGTAGGTGGTAAGGATCCAAAGCCACTAGATGAAGGTCATCAGTGTGATCATTGAAAAGGGTTTGAATGGTGTCGTACATTGCTTTGTGTGGACTCAACGAGGTGGATTCAACAACTCATTTTCCCTTAGGATCATGGTCAAATGATGCAATCATCTTGACTGTAGTGGTGTCCATGTTAGGAGGAGTGGATGGAAAAATCCCCATAAAGGATGAATCCTTCAACATGCCTACCCCAATCAACTAGTAAGGAGGAGGGGACTGGCCTAACACAGGAATGTTATTAGCTGTAGAGGTAGTAACATCTGGTGTACAGAAATAAAGCTGGTCAATGGCAACAATTCTCCATAGATGTGGAAATTGGACTATTCGGAATATTGTCGAAGCGACAGCAGTCATGGCATAAAACCAATTTCTTCCTAGAAGGAGGTTGTAATCTAACAGGGCATCTACTACTTCTACTTGAATAGAAATAGTTTTTCCCCCAAGCTCAACTACAAGGGCTGATATGAGACCATGCGGCTGGAAACCTCGTCCATCAAAGGCTTTCAGAGTCGTAGGTGATGTTACAAGCTCTGGAGAGTCGAGAGCTTTCCAACAAGATAGAGACAAAACCGAAGTCAAAGCTCCTTCATCTAGAAAAGTTCTAAAAACCTTCTTTCCAACTACTTTCGTAATGATTTAAGAAGTGAGTTTATGAGGTAGCCTAGAATTATAGTTCTCAATATTGAAATGAATCAAATTAGTATTATCCGAGTCTAAAGATCCTAACGTAGTTAACATATTTTTGCGTTGTATAGGACAAATTTGGAGTACTTCTACGGTAGATGTTGCACATGGTGCCTGAGAGAGGTCTTCAACTACATTATAAAATTGAGCAGCTTGTGAATTAGGGTTAAAAATAAACTTCCTAAGAGTACTCTTGGGTGGACACAGAATCATGTCGAGAGTAGGCTTCTCGATGGTTAAGGGGACAGTAGACGAGGATTCCAGAGAACTAGTAGAGGGATATTTTCCTGAAGAAGAATGGTCTTCTTTCTTGTCTGTAGGTTTGTCATAATTCTGACTTCATGTTTGTAGACTAATGTTATCCAACGACATCATATGAATTTCCTCTAACGAACTAGAGTTACCCTGATTAGACATGTGGTATATCAGTTGTTGTTGAGAGGGAAAAGGATCCGTGAGAACTGCGGGTGTGGGATTTGATTTCAAAAATTGGGATATTTTGTCCCGACGTGGACACTCTTTTGTGAAATGGTCACCTCCGCATAGTAGACATGGATATTTTGATTTTCTTTTCCCTTTATCGTTATCATTGTTGGATGGTCTTGGATTCTCCTATTGGTTTCCAGGTTTTTTATTCTTATTTTTACCCTTCTTTTTATTATTGCCAGAGGTTTGAGTACTTTGAATAGAGTTGACCTCGGTGGAAACCTTAGGAGTCGAAGGAGTAGGGGTGGTATTCTGGGGTTGCTTGGCAGGTTTCCCTACTGAAGGGGACTAGATTGAACCAACAATCCCATCAACAGGTACTTCTGCTGGTGGCTTTGCGGGATCGGTGCTTGGGTGAGGAGCTTGAGGAATCAAGTCATATAGAGTTCTAGACTGGGAATAGACCAAGTCTAGATACTAGGATCAAATAATGGCTTGCTCTTCAGTACTGGCACCACCCATAGCCAAATCTCAGGCAATTGGAGGCAACAAATATTTGGTAAACCAATCAACTAATAACTGATCCGGAATAGGAGCCTTAATAAGCCTTCTCTACCTTCTCCACTCATGGATATGATCAGATATGTGGGTGGAGGTGTTATGTAGCAGATAAGTTAAGAGATCAGTACCTGTTTCATAATGGATGGGAAGATAAAAGTGTGTAAGAAATACAGTTGCCAAGGAGCCAAAATCCACAAACAAATGTTGTGGAAGTTCAATGTATAACTTCGCGGCTGTACCAGTCAAAGTTCGCTGAAAGAGTCGTAAATGAACTTAATGATCCATGAGGGAGTTTGAATAACACCACAGATGGAATGTCATGACATGGGTTTTTGGATCGTCTCCATGCTTTCCATCGAAATTTGGAATGTCTGATGGTAACTTTACCAGAATGGGAGGCCACGAAGGATTATGTTGAATGGGGTCATTAATCAACTTGGACAAGTCAGGCAAGTCCAAAGTTGCTAGGAAAGGTAACTACTGGTTAGGTTGCACATACTAGTAATATTGATATGGCATATATGTACCAATAGGACTATAAGTAGACTAATAGACAGGTTGTTGCGAGGAAGAACTACCGAAAAATCCGCCCATGGGGGGTTGATTTCCGGGATCAGGACTGTTAGGGCCACCAGGGCCTCCAGGACCACCAGGACCACTAAGAGGTGGACCAAAAGACCCTCCAGGACCACCAGGACCACTAAGAGGTGGACCAAAAGACCCTCCAGGACCTCTAGGAGGAAAACCCCCAGAGCCACCAAAACCACTAGGAGGAGGGCCACCAGACCCTCCAGGGCCATTAGAAGGAGAGTCACCAGGACCCCCAAGACCACCAGGACCATTAGGACCATAAGGAGGGAATCAAATAGGCCCCCTAGGACCATCAAGACCCCTAGGGGGAGGACCTCCATAAGGTGGTCCTCTGGCACCTCTCGCAGTATGTATAGGTATCCCCCCCATAGCTGGCATGTAAGACCAGTTAGGTTTCCCCCATGGCATAAAAGTATTACTAGGGTATGGAATTCTAGCATACGACATTCCTGTAGGGTTGGGTGGATAATTAATATTTCCTACAGGTGCAGTATAACCATAACCCTAAGAGGATTGAGTGGTTACAGGTTTTTCCCCCAAGGGCTGACCTGAACTGGATGGGGGGTTAAACACATTAGTGTGGGTGGGAGGGACATAAACTGTAGATTGTTCTATATTAGAGGTCTGTCCTTGACTAGGTACCATTTCGGTGCCAAATAATGTAGGTCGTACCGAGGGTTTCCCCCCGACACTAGAAGGTTATGACGAAACAGGAATTGAAGCTTGAGCCCCAGGTGTAGAAGACCTAGGAGGGTTGGAAACAGACATAATATAGGAGGTGGTGGGATTGGAAGTTTGAATTGGGTTTTGTGTAGTCACTGTGCGATCTATAATCGGTTCAATGGGTCTCATAGAATCGGCAAGTGAACGATATCTGACAGGCACAACTACAGAATGTGGTGGTGGTGTTCCCAATATATCATCTATTTTCTTTTCAATCTCCTGTGCATAGAGAATGATTTCCTGGTATTTTCTACGTTCTTCTTCATCTGGAGAGATTTATTCAGAAAAATTTAAAAGGGTTCCAAATGAGGCAATGTCCTGTCCTATAGAGGTATCCCAAAATGGAGCATTGGGACCATAATCCGGACGGGTAGTATCATCAACATGAACTTCTATGGGAGAATGGAACGAGGTATTTCCCCAAGAAGGTTGTTGGACCAAGGGAGGCGAGTGTGAAGGATATGTTCCTCCACTTTCTGCAACCACATTATCTCCCACTTGGGAGGTGGTAGCAGCTCCTTGGTCGATAGCTTCCATTGGAATTTATCCTAAACAGGAATAAAATTGGGTGGCAAGCCTCGTACTCTTCTTGACTGTCTTAGCTTAGCCAGTTTGTATAGTTCCTATCTAAACTAGGGTCTCAAAAAACTAGAAAACACACCAAAAATTTCCCTACTCAAGCTATAGGTCAAACAAGCAAACTTAAATGACAGGAGGAGTTCAGATAGTCAGGTCTCTCACCAGGATTGTCAAGAAGGTGCCACTTGTGATATACCTCAAGGGTACGTGCATAGTAATCTCCCCGAATGTTTCGATGTATGGCTCCAAGAAAAATGACCAAAGAGTTTTTCTCAGATGGATAAGGTATCCTAGTGGGGTCTCTCGATATACTCAAGGTACGTGGGATCTCAAATCGGTAGTAGTGCTGTCTAATGCATAAGCGTACACAAGGGGCCTTGCAATATACAATTGAGCACGTGAAGTACCTTTCAATATACCTCAAGGGTACATGAAAGGCCATTTGATATACCTCAAGGGTACGTGAAAGGCCATTCGATATACCGATGGTAGGTGGAAGAACCGCGCGAGTCCAGGGATGTAATGCAGATGAGTAACAACAGCTCCTATGCTTAACGATGCCCGAACACGTATCTAACCTATCACTCAAATTGCTATGTAAATTTTAACCTATAACTACCGTTAATTTTAAAGTGGACGGTTAGGTGAATGCATGGAATTTTGACAAAAAAAAGTAAAACCATGCAGTATGCACATGCAAATATTTCACTTTACCATTTGTGGTATGCCTACCTACGGGAGGGAAAGAGAGTACTTTCTTTTGTTTCAAAACCAAAAATTTCCAAACAACAATCTTGAACTAATCAAAATCAAAGACAAGCAACACTTTCCAAACTCATTTCTCTTTTCTGAAAGCAATCAAAAGGGGAAGAGTCTCTTTTCCTAAAAGAAAAACAAGAAGCACACTACATACATATGCACTCTATTTTTCAATTTTTCTTAAAACATAGATAAATCTAACTTAAAACTACCATATTTTTTATTTTGATGAGATAGTACTAAATGCAAAAGAGACAAAAGAACATAAAGAGCCTAGAATCTTGTGAGGCCAATCAAAGATCCAATGTCTAATGCTCAATGATGATAATAACCTAATCTCAGTCAAAAAAATTCTTTTTTAAAGAAGCAAAAATAAGTCCTCTATTAAAACAAAAAATGAAATCAAGATGCTAATCAAATTTTTTTCTTTCAGTCTATATAACAGAAATGAAAAGAGATCTCACTAACACCCTAATATTTTCAAAAAACAAGAAATACTTTCACAATCACAACCAACAAGCACAGAAGTAAATGAACAATCAATAATCCTAATATAGCTTTTGAATTCTTCAATCAAGCCAATCTTTTACCACAAAATTTAAGACCATAAACATCAGATTCTAACACACAATCCTGACAGTGCAGGGATGAAACAAATCAACTCAATTTTTTTTGAAAAAATGAGAAAAAAATGGTCTTGGAACAAGGCCTACTTGGCACCACGCTGCAGGGATCTTGACAGAGCGGTTCTGGACCAGAACCACTTCTGGATAATAGGACTCAGGCGGTGGCATCGCGGGCTGCAAACAGGGTTCAGGCGGTGGCATCGCTTCTTGCCAACAGCATAAGAGTGGTTCCCTGTATAGATCCAAAACATAAAGGAGAACGACAGATCAAGTTAGAAAAAGATCAGATCAAGGAAAAATTCGATGGATTGATAGTAATAAAGAGCATAAAAGGTCGAAATAATTCAGATCTAGACATATCTAGAAGTTTCAAACCAAAAAACACTGAGTCAGATAGCAGATATGATTGAAGAGAGTTGGATATGGAGCCTAGATTTGGACAAGAGTTGAAGAATCGAGGAAGATCAGATCAACTGATACATGTAACTAATCCCCAACAGAGCCACCAGATTTGTAACTAGGAATATTTCACCTTCTGCAAATAGAAGCTATTCTTCTGGTCTGAATGGTTCAGATCTAGAACAAATGAGTGAACGACAAAGGATGAAGACCCTCCCTGGATGTTGTAGACACCTAGAATCTTAATTCGATAGTGAACCTATGTACTTGCAAACAGATTAAACATGCAAACACATCAAAGCTACCAGAACATCATCTACTTATCCATGTTAGTGACTAAGGAATCTAACAACATGTACATGTGAAATCAAAACAACAGTAATGTGGGATGAAAATCAGCTTTGCATTAAAGATGTATGGAGAAGCTTACAACCATTTCCCTAGTGTTGATAGACATCTCCATGAAACCAACATCTCATCCCCATAAGCTCCAACTTTACTCTCTATGCTCTCCAATGGCTTGGACTAGGTAGTCAATCCAACAACATAACAATACCTCTATAGTTCTCCCCCTCAACTATGGACATGAGCTTGTATTTATAAGGCTCAATGGATAGGGATAATTGAGAGATTTGTGGGTGAGGTGGCCTCTAAGATCCTATGATGGGGGATCTCGAGCTCAACTAACCCACTATGATAGGGATAAGGGAGGACACAAGGCTCATGATCTAGAAGCCTCGAGAAACTTCTCTTTTTCCCATTTTACCCAAGGTATCTCTTTTATTCTCTTATGACAGAGTGGTTTAGATAAGAAAGGATTATGGAACACATTAGAGGAAATTTGAGGTCTAAAATGGGCCTCCTAAGGAAAATAATAAAATAATAGTTAAAATAATAAACTAATAGTTATTAATTTTGGAGGAAGAATGAAAAAAACTACTTTTTTTTGTTCGTACTTTCGACATATCTCCTTGCTTTTTTACTCAAATTTTGAGCAGGAGAGCTCCTTGGATGCGGAATTTAATTCCACATCCAATGATTACCCACACTGCATACTTTTGACAGACTCCTCTACCCCAAAAATAAGAAATACCTGAAAAAATGTGATGATGATGTCATCATCATGTGTTTTCAGGTATTTCTTATTTTGGGGGTAGAGGGGTCTATTAAAAGTATGTAGTGTGGGTACTCGTTGGATGCAGAATTAAATTCTGCATCCAATGAGCTCTCCCACTCGGAATTTGAGTAAAAACACAAGGAGATATGTCGAAAATACGAACAAAAAAAGGTAGTTTTCTCTTATTACAAATATGTCAATTCAACCATTATGGTTGACTCATTTTATTGAAATTCTATTGGTTCCTGAATTCCAACTCACAAAGTCTATTGTTAGCATGTTTTCTTATAAGGCCCATTTTAGACCCCAAATTTCCTCTAATGAAGGCCACAGGTGGTGGCACTACTTATGGAAAACAGGATACAGGCGGTGCGAGCAAGATACTGCTCCTGGGACACAAGGCAAGCACGGTGTTGAGTTTTTTCATGTAAGATTGACAAATAGCACACGTTTCCACTCCAAGTGCTGGGATTAAGGACAAACATGGAAGTTAAAGGTCTTATCACATGGTGGTGACAGGATTTGGGTATAACAAGAAAGTGTGCAGCCCCAGGGAGAAAGGGGGCCTGGGCCTTCGCGACCTTGAAATCATGGGGGAAATTCAGGGAGCTAAAATATGGTGGAGATGGTGCAATTATACGCAGGAACCATGGGAAAATATTTGGCACATAAAGTATGCAAGAGATAGGCCAATATCCCAGCTGATAAGATTTAATGCGGATCCTCAAGGGTCTCACATTTGGAAAAAGGATCTGGCAGGTCGGAAAATAATCCACGAGCATAGTTTCTGGGAGGTCAAGGTAGGGAACCATGCTAACTTTTTGGATGACTCATGGAATTAGCTTCCCAAACTAAGGAATGATCCTTGATGGCAGTACATGCGAACTAGAGGAATGGAGGAAGGTAGAATAAAAGTGAATCAATACTGGGTGGAAGACAACCAGGAAGACCAGTGCAAATGGGTGATCCAGAATAGAGGAGAAGATGGGATTTCAGATGAAGACATCAGATCCTTCATAAGCGAGCTCCAGGAGCACTGCATCGTGCTTAAAAATGGGGATGATATCCTCCGATGGGGCTACTCCCAAAAAGGTTCATTCATCATTAAGGAAGCTTATAATATCAGGATTAGAAATCAAGAGGAGGTAGATGAGATTTGGGAGAAGATATGGTCAACCAACCCATGGCCAAAAGTGGCCACCTTCTACTGGCTAGTGGTTATAAGAAGGATCTTGACGGGGGATAACCTGCGTAGAAGGGGATTCCAAGGTCTGTCTCAGTGTGTCCTCTATTCATGTCAGGAAGAGAGCATGGCTCCTCTACTCAATACATGCTCCTTTACTTTAGAATTATGGGACAGAGGAGCACAATTGTTTAGAAAAATCAATAGGATTAGAGGGGACCTTGGCCAAACCTTAATGGACTGGCAACCCAATATTTTCAAAATTAAATTCTATGTACCTTGTGGCAAACATTTCTGGGAAGCGTCATGTGGGTTGTCTGGAAAGAGAGCAATGGATGAATTTTCTACAACAAGAACCAATCCTTGAAGGAATTATGGAAGATGCTGACCTCGAATTTGATGGAAACCATACGCAACATGCAATGGAATGAGGAAGATAAAGAATTCTTAGGGCCTAAAAAGAGAATCGCGGAGGAATGGGGGTTGAACAGAGGGACCCTTGATGGTCTGCGCCAAAGGATAAATACATGTGGAGTCTCGAGTCCAAACTCATGGTCTCCTCCTCCATGGTAGGTTTATAAGCTAAATTTCGATGGTTCCACGAAGGGAAACCTAGGTGCAACAGGCTTTGGGGGGGTCTGCAAAAATTCAAATGAAGAAATCATGCAAATATTCTATGGTTCGATAGGTGGAGACACAAACAACTCTACAGAATTGGAAGGTATGCTCCAGGGCGTTAAGATGCTCATTAGGGAAGGGTGTCTTCTTGTAGTGGTGGAGGGGGACTCAAGAATCCTTGTTCAGATGGATAAACAACTTGGAAATGGCAGATCAAAGAAGAAGGTGTTGTCTAGTTGGCACCTAGACAGCAGGTTGGATGCCCTATGTGGCCTTATTTTGGCCCACCCAATGATATCCTTTCACCATGTTAGAAGGGACGCGAACAAGGTGGAAGACTTGCTGGAAAACATAGGGGTCGAGGAAAGGGGAGCCCACAGGATGGGACAGTTGGAGAACTTCGGGGCGAAGTGATGGATGTCCATATGTCGATAGTTATCAAATCATGACATTAGTATGGGAGGACAAGTGGCGAAGGATATGATGGAAGATAGAGACAAGGACAGGATGCACCATGAATCCTCTGCGGATCTAACCGATCGACATGCGTAAAATTGCAGCCCAAGATCATGGTAATCTGGGACGGTCCTTCAGGAATTAATCTAGAGTATAATGGAGGGCTTGAAAGGAGCGACGGGACAAATATTTTGAAGGAAGGAAATTTAGGAATGATGAAGGGAATGATGGTGCTATTCATGATGAGTACGGGAGCGGGTGATGGAAGGATATGGGAGATCGGGATACTGTACAGAACCGTTTATTTATCCATAAAATTCCAGCCTATTAATATTAAGGTGGCCACTCTGCTCTTCCTATGTTTTCTATTGGATGAGGGTGTTGGGATGAGCAGCTTAAATGGTGGCGATTGTCTAAGAGACTTTCATAGAAAGCTTGTAAGGGGGGGGTAATCAGAGTGGATGATGACTCCATAGAGGGGTGGTCTTGGGAAGGTGAGTGTGAGCAATGCGCAAGCCAAAATTCAGGATACGGGAAGCGCATGTCCAGGGGGGGAAAGGGCGCGGCCACTCGGGCTCAATTCTAAGCCCAGGCAGCGTCGAAATTTTTTAAGGACCACATTCCACTCATGGCACATCAAGCCATGGAAAAAGTTGATAAGGTTTTATGGGAGCAAGTCACATCGATACCCATTGAGGTAGTGTGGGAGGAGGTTGAGGGATGGGTTATAGATTTGGGCTCAACGGCTGGCAGAGCCTCGGCCCATGACTGCCTAGTCATGATTTAGTGGGTGATAATGAACCTGGTCACCCACTCGGCTCTGAACATTGAAGCAAAAATGGAGGAGATGGTGGCAAAGAAGGAGGGGGATGTAAATCCTACCAGATCTTGGAAAGAGCACAATGAAGACTGTCGATCTATGAGCAAGAGGATAGACACCCTCAGCGTGGACTGCAGGCTGATGCACCACAAAGTGGAACAAATTGCTACTCGCATAGGCATTGCTTTCTATCACCTTGAAATGGAGCAGCAAACGGAATGGAGCCTCAGTCGATGTGCTGGTGGACGTGGCTAGGACAATACGGGCATCATGCCTCTACATAGGGGGGATCCCTTGGTGCAACAGGTGGGGTGCCCTTGCCATGACCACTGTTCAGGTCTTGGGAGGCAAGATCTGCCTTAGTCCTTTGTTAGTGTTGTCTTCAGGTTTAACGTCTGTGTCAATAACTTCAGGATTTTGTTCTATTTTGGCCTTGATAGTTTGGACTAATGTAGTTATGGATGTAATTCTGGGATTGAGCTCTACACAGATGGAGCTCTCCCACTTTTGGGAAGGTTGGGTATAGGGATGAACGAATGTATTAGGGGTATGGTTGGGGACTAAATAGGCTGCAGCAGCCTATTTTTTAATTTTCCGTGTATGATGTTTTCTTGAAGTAATGCAACTTTTTATTAAAAAAAAAAACATGCCAACTCATATTTCAAGACAAAAAGAAATAGTTCATATTAGGTAGAAGTTTGTACCTGAGCTTTGAAGTTAACAAAATAAAAGGAATAAAGATAAATATTTTCAAGTGTATTTCATACAAAATCCAAAAGTGTTTGAACTTGGCATTGGCATTGGTGTGGAAATTGATACACATCCATGCAATTGTGTGTGTATGGATAAATCAGTTCACAAGACACACATCTGACTAAAGAAATGTACTTGCATAGCATGAACCCTGTGCGGACACAATATGTTTTTTTCCTGGGATCACAACGCCTATAGCCAACAACAAATAACTACTACAAGTTCATCAAGCACAAATATTATTCAATGATACAAATTTCTCCTATCCCCACCACTCTAAATGATGCAAATGGTATAGCTTGAATGGGCCTAATAGTTAATAACATGTGTTTCCTCCTACGAGGTCATAGGTTCAAATATAGAAGGGGCTAGGGTATGTACACCTCCGTAGAATTTAGAAGTCAAATTGTTGCGTAGTAGGGGGTCCCTTGTACAAAAAAAGGGGGTAGGTCACAGGTTCAAATACAAAATGAGATAGAGTGCGTACACCTCTATAGAATTTAGCAATCAAATCGTTACATGGTGGGGGTCGCTTGTACCATAAACAAGGGGGTATCATAAACCAATTTGGTGTCTATATTGGAAAATGTACTAATCCCAAGTACATTTTCACTTCCATTGTATTACCCCCCCTAAGTGCATATTATGCGGTCCACAATGTTTTTGTTATACATCTTTTCTATATAATAATAATAATAATCAATTCCTAAACTAAATATTGTTTTGAGAAGCCATCGTCTAGCCAATAAACTAGGTAAGAGAGGTCAAGTTTCCATACATTGAATCCTATTTCATTTATCAATGGTTTCATTCACTATCTCTGACTTTATTTTAAATAAATATAACCACGATTATACTTGGATGTTGCATACTAGAATATTCTGCATTACTGGTTCTTTTCAATAACTAACAACTCATAAATTAAATAAAACAAATTTTATTTAGATTAATAACCAACTAATAAATAAGATAAAATTCAATGTTTGGGTATTTATAACATACAACAAATGCAGAAACCCAAGCATGTAACATTCATGAAGAATAGGGGGATAATACTATGCCAATCCAAATGTACTCTGAACTTGAGAAACAAAAAATGGACAAACAAAGAGAAATAAATAAATAACTACATTAGTAATCATATGCTCCCTATAGCTAGGTATTCTAAAATCCATTTCATTAATAATAATTCAATCCTAGTTCCACTGATGTAAATCTCAGTCTATGGTATTCAAAGGAACATTGTAAAATAATAAGTGGATGCTTCTCAAATCAACCAATCATGTGGAAAACTACCACACTACAATACACATCGCACAAGATGCTTCTCAAATCAACCAATTATGTGTTGAACAATATTTGTAGTTAGTGTCAACTCATAGTGTTAGTGTATTTAAATCAAATCAGTGTGTGTATTTCCCATTCATTAACAACAAACTTAACTGAAAATTGAATTGAATAAAAAGATTCACTATGTAATCAGAACAAATAGAAAGGTAGGCCGAGGCTACATACCTAGTTCTGGTTGACAACATCTACAATTAAAACAAGCTTCCCATAGTCGGTCCCATAGTTAATGAGGGATACATGCCCAATCTCAACATAGCATCTGAAAGGATGCAAACAATAACAAAAAAAATCAGAAAAAACTACTAAAGAACACCTGCTCTTTTAGTTTTTCCCTTCAAGGAATCTGCTAAAGCAAACAAATAAAAATAAAAGTAAAGTAAACTTTTGAGAATAATTATGCCAATTCCCTTCAGTTCAAGTACAATGGTTTACAGACAGAAACACTTAAAATAATTATTGTTATGGGTTTTGTTATCCTATAAAGAAAGTGGAAGAAAGAAGTACTTTCTCTCCTTATAAATTTCAAATCATAGAGTTCCCATAGAGCATAGATGCAAAACAATAGTCAATTTCGATAAAGGAAAGCATTAACAAAGAAAGATGCATTGACATAGTGGTGAAGCTCCTAAGCTATGAAAGGTATCTAAGAAGACATTCCATGGGATTTGAAGAAATAACATTGCAATACAAAGTTTCTGATTTGGATACTATAGTTCTGAGAAGTATATAAATAGGGATAATCGACTTGTCAATAATGCTTGTGCACAATTTTAATAACAAAGATATGATCCTAATTCACCCGAAACTAGGGAAGAATTGGAGGTGGGGCCTGTAATATTTTCTTGAGATAATTGCTAAGCCTGTTGCATCTTGTAAAGGATGCTAGGAGGGAGAAAATATTTCAAAAATCCCTGCCTTGAGTCATAGGAGGGCGTGGTAGGAAGAGGTTAAGCTATTATAATTTTTTTTCATTCTTAGAACTTTCACCTTCATTGTCCTTTTCCTGTTCAAGAGAAGAATAAGAAATAACAACAATGTATTGATGGAAATGTAGCACCAAGAAACTTAGCTTAATATAAATCAAGTAAAAAGGATGATACATCAATTGATTAGTCATGAAAACTAAATTATTGCATGTATGTTTGGATTATGGAGTACAGGGCAAGTTGGTTGAGATTTAAAAAACATTTCATGTGATAAAGGAAAGTCTGCAAAATTTATATGAGACAATGTTTAAGCACGATGCATCTTTGTAAAGGATATGGGAGGGGAGCAATACCTTATTCAAAATTTTCCCTCGAGTCACAAAATAGGGTGGTAGGAAGAGGTTCAACTATCATAAAATTATTGAGATTCTGTCATTGTCATACCTTTTAAGTTTGTTGTCTTTTGCAACTTCGGAAGCAAAATGAGGATCGTAGTGTTATGGGGCCAAGATGATAATTAATGAGAATAAGGAAAGGGTTGAGAGGCCTTGGTTGTTGGAGAGTAAAGGATAACAATCATGAACTCTAAATGGTTTTTATCTAGAACAATTGCAGCCATATTGGTAAAATTGTTGAGATAAGAAAGTAGATCAAGTTTAAACTCAAGCTAGTCAGGAGAAGGACGATAAGCTAAAGCACTTGAACAAAAGGAGTATTCAACAATCCTTTACATACTACAATCATTGGTGAATATGGAAACATCCCAGAGGAATATGGGTGAATAAAAGATCCTCAAGAGAGTAGGCTATCTAGCACATAGTATTTTTGTTGAAAACAATTTTTATCTCTCTGCATGCTAATGGGCCTTTAATTCCCCAGTGAAGTTAATGAACCTTGAGATATAACCTACAAGGTTCTATTCTCACTTTGATATTCCCCAACCCAAATGGCATGTTATAAAGAGTTGATGCCATGACCAAGTCTAGATTGAATCTGGCCGAATAAAATCCCCTAGGACTTAGAATCTAACTCAAAGGAATAATGTGTTATGCAATGCAGCCCTTGGATGCATGTCTGTGGATGCAACTACTAAGAAACAAATATATCCATGCACAGGTCACTTTTTCAACATCAATTAAGCGAGGATAGGATATGAAGTATGTAAATAAAAAGGAGAATTATGTTTTCAAATTACATGGAAATTAACATAAAACATCACTGCAAGAGTCTAGTGGGTTATCTCGAGTAGTTGAAAGCTTTATTCGTAAACAAAAGGTATCATGGTGAAATATCCGGGTGGCTATGTAACGACCTCACTCGATGCCCCCACCGGGTTAGGCTGAATAATCAGGGCCAACAGTTTACCTTGGTACCATACTCAAAATGAGAGGAACTACCCAAGGGTCCAAGACATGTTGCATCTGGGTGCATCCATGGAGGTGGGTTACAATTATTGGCAAGGAAATTTCAGCAAAAACAAAAAAAATACCTTGATTGAGATTTTCCTAAACCCTCGATCGAGGTATTAACACCTTGATCGAGGGTTTATAAAACGCTCAATCGAGGTTTTCTTAAACCCTCGATCGATATTTTGATAAACCCTCGATCAAGTGTTCAATACCTCCATAGAGGGTTAAAAAAAATATTGATCGAGGGTCTAAGAAGACCTCGATCGAGCATCTATAACTGTTATAACTATAAATAGGCAACAAACCCACGATTTAATTCACTGCGTTTGTTGGATAGAAAAGGGTCATTTATATTCATTTGTAGATATGGGTCGCAGAGTAATTGGAGTTATAGATATGATTGATCACATCTATAACTCCAATTACTCCATGACTAATATCTACACATAAAATCTGAAGGAAGTAGCAGTAGTGATACTTTTACTTGTTTCTTCTTCAAGGTATGTACTATTACCCACAAGTATAATTCTTTTAGTCAAAATTATGTTTTATTAAATTTTATTATCATATAATTCTATGTTTGATTTTAATTGAATTCGAAGAGCTTATTCCCATGAACAATACGAGATTTTTAAAACATTGATTAAAGAAATTTTTGGGTGTCCATATTCGTGTGCACACACGAATATGGGCACTAGAATATTTTTTTAGTTAAAGTTTTGAAAAGCTCGATTAAGCTGCTAGCTCGATCGATATTTTCTCTAACTGCACATAAACATTCAATAAAGGTATTTAAATCATATGTAAAAGCTCGATCGATGGTTTTAGAGACCTTGATCGAACTCATAGCTTGATCTTAACATTGTATTTCCATATGCATCATTTAAACTTTCATTTAATGAATTCTTCCAAAAGATGCTTGGACACCTTGTATTTTGAATGCCCATTTGAATTCATGTCATTGAACATTTTCAATTCTTGTCAAAATGAGAATTAGTATCATGTTTAGTTTCCATACCTTTTTGTTTTTTGGATCCCACATTGGCCATAACACCTTTTCTTTTATTTATTTTCCTCCACTCTTAGCATTATGAAACACCAAAACAATTAGTCACGTGTTATTGATGTAAATTCTAATGTCATTCAATAATTTACTAGCAATATTAACTGCAAATATGTGGCACAATAACAATTTTGAAAAGTAAACAATGGACATTGATATAACCCAAAGAAATGAGGTCATATTTTTTTTTCATGATCACATTTTCATCTCTCTAAAGGTACTAAAAATACTTTGCTCCTTTGTATATAATTTTT
Organism: Pseudotsuga menziesii; assembly: GCA_001517045.1. Taxonomy (NCBI): domain Eukaryota; kingdom Viridiplantae; phylum Streptophyta; class Pinopsida; order Pinales; family Pinaceae; genus Pseudotsuga; species Pseudotsuga menziesii. The sequence goes on from LPNX010382140.1 coordinate 162,103, forward strand.
AATTTAAAAAAACTACAATTATGTGATATGACTATGAACTTAACACTAGTTTTTATCTTAATCGTCATGTTCTATTCTACCTTGGGCCCTGGGATTTAAATGTCTGTCCCGAAGATCTATATCATAGGTATATCTTAGTCATGATAATCCAGGTCAAGTGGACACAACTCGCTTAAGTTCATCTCATCAACTAAATTGCATGCATCATTGCTCTCCTTGGTTCAATACAAAAATAATATTATCGCAATGATGCATGCAATTCAGTTGATGAGTTGAACTTAGGAGAGTTGTGTCCACTCGAACTGGATTCTCGGGACTATGATCTACCTAGGATATAGATCCTCGGGCATGATATTTAAATACCAGATCCCAGGGAGGAATAGAACAGGACAATTAAGATAAAAATTAGTGTTTTCAAAGTCATATCACATAATTGTAGTTATTTAAAATTAAAAATTATATACGAAAGAGAAAAGTATTTTTAGTATTTAAAACCTTTCACTACATTTATGTAACTCTAATTATGATCCTCAATTCTCTCCTTCCCCACTGCTGCTACATTCCATCCCTATTTTGTGTTATGAAGAAGTAGTTTAATGAACATTAAAAATCTTTTAACAATCCATTTATCAAATCCTTCGCCCCATGGCGGTTTGTACCAGGGACTTCTGGTTTCCAAGTAAAATGCCGAAAGGTTTATTGGTAGAATAAGTTGGAAATGTCATGACTGTTTTTTTTGTTTAAATTTCTAAGAGATTTATTATTTGCAGAGTTGGTCAAGGAAAAGTTGTTGGAAAATTGTGTTGGGCATAATTGTATCTGCGGAATGGGTTGAATTGGAAAGAAAACATGTAAGTATCTCTGCTGCTAATCTTTGCATTTTTCCTCTACATATTTAGTTGCAAGTCAATGAATGGCTGCCGTAGTTTTAAATTTTGTAGTATTTGATACTTCTGAAATTATATTTCCAACAAGAAAATGGTTTCCCTTCTAATGTTATGCCAACCCCTTTGTTAAAGCAACATCATCTTAAGAAACATCTGCAGAGCTAGGAATTAATTCTACAAGTTTGTTATGCTCGTATATGAATCAACAAATATTAATCTATGGTTCTACATGCAAATTTAAGCATCATCATCATCATTTTTGTTCTTATGAAAATGCATACTAGATGTCCTTTCAAAAGAGAATGTGCATCTTATCAAAACTGTAGGATAGTCTTGAGTTCAAAGAGATGCATCTTCTGTTATCTAATAACTACACTAGAGATGTTATTTCCAATCATGTTATTGGAAACCAAGATGTGTTTCCTTGAACATATTGAGGGAGACTAAGATAACCTCCATCACCTCATCGAGTTGATTCTCTATGCCCAACCTTGTCATTAGTAGCTCGAAAGTAGTGTTTAGACGAGGTCTTCCTTGATAAATAAATGGATTTGTCTGAATCTTTATTTACGAGAAGGAAAACATTAGGTTCAAGAAATTGAATACACATTGGATTGCTGATAGGAATGAAATAATGTTGAAATTCCTTACCTCCATTCTCTTAGTTGGGTCCTTGAAGCCCATTTCTAAAATGTCCTACATGGGCATAATCTTCTAGATAGGGATTATGGTAGTTAGTGTCCACAAGATGTTGAGAACCAGGGGGATAGGATTTGCCTCCTCAGTTTTTTGTACTAAATATAAACGTGGTGAGAGTGCATATAAAAACTTGGTAGTTATGTACACAAATTTTTTTTGAGTGTTTAACAGTAGCTCGATCGAGGGATTATTAGACCCTCGATCGAGGGTTTAATAAACCCTCGATCGAGCTTCTGTTAAAACCCTACCATTCATGTCACATAACTGAATGTTTCGTTGTTTGTTCTAAGGGTGTAAACCCTGCCATTCATGGCACATAACTGAGCGGAGTTCATACCGATAGATTCATCACCAAATCCTCTATCCGTTGAGGTATCATGCATGCATTTTGGCATTCATATGATTTTTTTTAATTAGTTCTAAAACTTACACTTAGAAAACTTGACAACAACTTCAAAGCAACTCAGAGAAAAATCCACGGGGTAAAAAATACACATCCAAACATTTCTTAAAATTGCACATCTTACACATCGACGCGTCTCTTCAAAAGGGTATCTTTGGTTTTTAAATTTTTGAAAACAGTGAAAAAAAACAGGGATGGACACACATGTGTATAAAATGATGCTGAGATCAGATGTGGTCACTTTTGAAAAATAATAAATAATTGTATATTGCAAAATAAATTGACAAAAAAATATGTAGACCACAATGCATTTTGTGTAGATCATGCTCATATATATATATATATATATATATATATATTTAAATTATTAATGTAAGATTGAATTTTTGGGGTGGGACACGAGCCACTTATTAACTTCTTCAAATTTTTAAGCTCACACAATTCATTAAATACGAAATTTCACACATTAAGTAATATTGGAATATTTTTTAAAAATATCATTGGGAAGCCAACATAATATTCTACAATTAATTTTTTTCCTACAAGTCGAAATTCACATGGCATATATGTCTTTCGAGGACTTCTATGTAGCATATGAATAAAAAATCAGATTTTCATCGCCAAATTTGGCCAAAAAGTGTTACCCACCTTAATGCATTTACCCATCTAAAAATACAACACTACAAGGTGAGATATTTTATAGAAAAATTAGAATATTATTTCTCATGAAAAAAGTGACTATATGAATCATCTAGAAACCGATCAACCTATAGATCATCCGGATTAGAGGAATATTTTGTAAGAAACCCGTAAAAATCTTTCATGTATATTGATTAGAAATACTTCTTTCAAACAATGACATAAAACAAAAGCACTAAATGAATTGATATAGTTAAGGTAATATCGCAGAAAACGGATCTATCAATTCCCTACAAAATATTTTGATACAGAGTAGATAAGTCTATTTATGTTGTCTCGTGGAAAACATGCACCTAAATAATTTTGATACAGAGTAGATAAGTCTATTTATGCTTCCTCGTGGAAAAAGGGACCTAAACATTAAGCTGATGACTCCATTAAAAATATAATCCTTTGAAACTCGAACACAAGAATATGTTCACAATATAAAAGCCATATACAAAGGATTTTAACAACCTTTCGAGATATGAGATGATCCTATGAAAAATGCACTCGTATAACTAGTTTTTGGATCTGATTATGGGAGAAATGTATCATTATTACGATCCATATATTACAAAACTATATTCAAGGACATAATACATTATTTATGGTAAACATCATAATAGAAAATACAAACAACAAGAGCCATGGAATCCTAACCATGATGTCTTTGCTCACTCCTTGTGTTCCGCTAGATGCCTTTGCCTTCCCACAGAAAGCTATGAAACCCTCCAAGCATTCCAAACGCTAGCTTAAAATCTTGTACACTTTAATGAACCCTATTTTCTTTATTTTGGCCCTAAATCTAACCCTCGAATTCCCACCTAGTAGCAAGTAAACTCAGTCCTAACTAATCAACTAGTATGTTAGCATAAGGCGTCATATCCTTGTGGTTGTGTTGATTGGGAAAAGATTCATGATAGAATGGGGTCTATGTATCACTACAAATAAATTATCTTAACCAATGTGGGATAATATCATTTCTAGGGCATAATGGAGGATAAATTAGTTGACTTTTTGAAGGAAGTAGAGGAGTTCACCTTGAAATCCATCTTAAGTAGTACTAGGGATGAGTTGGTTGAAATATAGAAATTAACAAGGGGCTCACAGTGATGATATGAAAGAAATACGGAAGGGGGACTTTGCATTGGTGGAAACATTAGTGAATTAATTATTTTTGGGGGTAGGAACAACGATACAAGGCAGGTACAAGGCCTAAATAATGTCTTGGATGAAAAGGTCCAACCTGCATCTATAAGGGGCAATTGTTAGGTTTTACAAGAGTCGAAAGGGCTTCTTATTAGAGGAGACTCTATGTGGGGAGGGCTTGTGGAAAGGAGGTCATTCAATATGCCAGGGTGAACACAATTACTATGTGGCAAGGAAATTTTGGAAAAAATCCCAAGTCTTGGTCGAGTTCTAGGTAATATTTTTTATAAAGAATTGTTAGGAGGCATAGGATTTGAAGGGAAGGAGGAAGAACATACTCCAAAGTGCATATTGAAATAGAGAGATAGGTGTGTTAAGTTGTGCCCAAAGAAGGACACTCTTTCTTGGAGAATATGTAGGTACGATGAACATCATGAATATGATAGAGAACTCAATGGTAAGGAAAAAAAAGTGGTGGGGGAATCTATAAGAAGATGGTTGGAGATGAATTAGAGAGGATTGCTCGGTTATAGTTTGAAATTCTAAATCCTTGTTAAATAATGGCTAGCATGGAAGTTCAAAGCAACATAAGATTTGAAAATTGTGTTCTCCTTGAAGTGATATTGAGGTTATAATTTCCTTAATATGTGTAGATGGAACCTATCACTTCGACCCTAGAAGAAAGCCATCACATTTGTAATTAGTCTGGGTGGAACTACTTGAGGTATCAATGGAAATGTGGAGCACAAAATTTTTCAAGATATTAGGAAATGGAATAGAAAATTCCAAGGGTTCAATTCTTTCATTGGGGAAGCGCACACATATCCTTTGTGTTTTGATTGGTTTCTCCATTAAATAATTTGCGGTATGGATTTATTTATTTTAGTATTCATGTGACCCCATGTTTCTTTTGTTTTGAATTAGATATCATAATTTTTGTTCTCAATTTAAGTTTTTAGAAAGTCATGATCAATATTATATCTTTATCTTTAAATATGCTAGAATTTCTTCTAATATATATAGCCTATAAGACCCAAAAAAAGGGAAGAAAAGAAGGGAGTGATGATCCATCCCAACCTTAATATCCTCCATTCATTATTCTCAAGTATCCTCCATGGAGTTTCTTTCACATTTTCTTTTATCTCTTGTTACCAATTGGAATGGAAGTCCAAGACACCGGCAAGCATATGTGGAGAAAGTAACCATGGTCACCTTAGTCACTTCTCCAGACTTCTTCGAAAGTAGAAACCTCCTAGGGGAGAGTCATATGTAACTCTGCAGAAGACACTTAGACACCAAATATATCTCCTATGTGTGTATGGTTAGTGACCAGTACCTAATGGAGTTTAAAACAGGATATGAATAATACAAGTTCATTCATCCAAGGATAAGCCAATTGCATAACTAATTAGTTCCAATACACAGTTAACAAGTGCAATATGTAGGAATTAGAAAAAATACATGCATTTCATAAGTATTTGTCATTATCAAATAATAATTTAAAGCACATGTACTTCATTATGTATCAATCAAGCATGCTAATATTATGACAGTAGTAGTAGGTTAGGCAATCACTTTAGTATAAGAAACAACAACATGCATGTAACAAAGAATTAACCAAACAATTCGAATCAACTTTGAAAGAAAGTTGCATGTGTTTATTAGTAACAATATCATAAATAGTATGCAGTAGTAGACATAACCAACACTAACAATGTCCATCCAATTCATACCAACAAAGGATAGTGACCATCTAACTGATGTTTGCAAGTCATTTCACAGGGTTCAATGGATTGAACTGCAAGGGAGGGAACACTTGGGAGGTCCCCAAATTTCCCAGGGGAAAAACTTTAGGGCCCAAAATTTTAGGATGTGGAATTTTATGGCCCGATAATTTAGGGCATGGGATTTTAGGGTCTGAAAATTTAGGGGCGGAATTTTAGGGAGGGCATGGAATTTCAGTGCGCAGAATTTTAGGTCCCATGATTTTAGGCACGAAATTTTAGGACCTGTAATTTTAGTGCCCGAAATTTTAGGAGACAAAAATTTCAGGAGGCCCTAAATTGACCAAATATTTGATTTTTATGAGATTTTTATAAAATTTGAAGACCTACATTTAACCTAAAAATAATCCTAAACTAACCCTAGAAATAGGTTTTTTAGAAGAGAAAAGGTGTGAAAACCCAAGGGAAACCCTACCCTAGCAAAATCCCTACCCAACCTATGGATTCTAGGGAGGATGGATAACCTAGTGAGGAAGGGTTCTTACGCCAAGCAACTGCAGTGTTAAAATTTAGTAAATTGTACAAATTTATTGTCAAAATTGTAATTTTCCATTGTCGGACTGGCACAACTAAAATGACCAAATAAATGACCAATTGTTATGTGGTCATTTTTAGTTTAAATCTTATCTCATGACCAAATTGGTCATTTATCTTGGTCATTTTACTTTAGTTCTTATCCCATGACCAAATTGGTCATTTATATTGGTCATTTTTAGTTAGCTCACTTAAAATTTCTCAATTTTGGTCATTTATCCCTTGAAAAAACCATGGTGACCAATATTTTTGGTCACCTGGTCACTTATTTCTCATTTTTTACTAGTGATAACAAAATTGTTTCAACTCTCCCCTTTGGAATTTTGTTAATTGGTCCTTTAGACTCACTAATATCCCCTCACACCAATTCAATATAGTGGGATCCATACACTCCAAGGGATAAATCATGTGAGACCTTGTGGTTTGATGGGAATCCTTGCTACCCACCAGTTTCTCAATGGTAAATAGAATAGTACTAAGAGGATGGTCTATCACATGCTTTATTGGTATCTTCCCAGCTTGAGAGTGAGTACCGATAGGGAAGTATTGATATATAAGGCCATCTATTGTCATATACACTCCTATCGGTTCGGAGAGTGACACAAAACTTCCTTTCCTTAAGAGTCCCTTAAGAAAATAAATGTCTTCCACATCTAAATTGAGGATGTGAGTACCAACTTGGAAATGTTGTTTTTCTGGATCCCACATTAGAATCAAGTGTTCCAACAAACGAACATGATCTCTCATTCTCAGGATTCAAAAAACTTTAGGAGCCCACACTCCCTCAAAGTCATAATGGTGTTGGGATCATTTGTAGCTTGAGCATCATCTAAATCATGCTCCCTTTCCTTCTAGATCATCATTTTGTTGCAAGAAACCTAGAAAAAATGATTGAAATAACCATTAGAGAGAATCCTTATCAAAGAATTTTTAAAATTTCACTTGAAACTATTGTTTTGCATTTTTTGGGGATGTCGGCGCACTTCTCCCATATAAACAAGCTATAAACAAGTTGTTGGCACAAATGTCGCATTTACACAGAGTGGTGCTGATGATTTTCCCCTTTTTGGGAGGTGCATTGGTGCCTTACCTAGAAAGAGAGAAGAGCATCGCCTAGGGCCCGCTCTTAACCCCAAAACAAACAACTACAACCATACCTAAAGCAAGAAAAAAATTAAAAAAAAATTATATCCAATGAAAGGGTAGAGGTTGGTCATTTACCAGAATCTGATGGAATGTTGAATGGATGTTCGAAGCTCCTACAATATCCATAGCAAGGTCACCACCCTAAAGAGCCCTTTTCACTCAAAATCTATGGTCAAACAAGATGGTAAAAACTCTTTACTTTTGTTCCTTTTACTCTTTTTTTGGTAGAATATTATATTTTTTTTACCATTTTATTAATATTTGAATTAAAAAAAGGGCTCTAATATATATTTAGGATATTTCAGGATAGATTGGACGATTTTGGGCTATGTAGGAGTTTTTTTTATACTTTTTGATACTCCTTTTTCAAAATGAAAAATATTTCGAGTGTCGTTGATACCATAGTCTTGCTCATTAAAAACTACACAAAAAGGTGTCAAGTATATTTTTATCACTTTTTCGGGGTCGTAAAAAAATTACAAAAAAAGAATCCCCCTAGAGTTTTCTTTAATCTCTTTTTAGACTCCCAAAATATGAAAATATTTCCAAGTGAGATTTACTCTTTCATGCTTGTAAATGGGTTATAAAGGTCTTCTTTCTGATAATAGTTTATCTGCTTTTTAGACCGGTTAGACTATTTATGAAAAATGAGTACATTAGATAAATATTTTATAAGAAGAGTTCTCCTAGGTATCATTTCATGCTTTTTCAGAAATTGGAGACTAAATTCATGAAAAAGTCCACATTATAGTCTTCTTTAGTCTTTTTGGACTTTCTAAACATGAAAAACCACGGAGTTTACCTTCCTTGGACTCGCTAAAATTAAACAATGAACAACCCTTTTTTGGGACCGAATCCCTCCTTTCCCAGGTTTATAAAACATGTGAGATTGGACTCATCCATGTTTAGCTACATCCAGCATTTGTTACCCTCTTCCATAACGTTAAAAAACGAAGAGGCACTCATCATTCATGATGGGGAATTTGGAAAATAATGTATCAGATTTTGTATAGCAACAAGTTATCATCCTTGAACATGAACCCAACACTTTCCTGCATTTCATCATCTTGCGTTCGAGTCAATCCACTTTCATGATTCATGTTATGCTTTTGATTTTTTCAAAGAATACATTCGTATCCTATTGTATCGTATAGTGGTCTCAATCTCTCTAAGTCAATGTTTCCAGGTCTCCCCTTGTGCAATAAACGTTCAATAAAAGTCTACCATCCTGGTCATCCTTTATAGTTACCTTACTTTCTTTTATGTCAGCCATCTTTGAGTTAATTTTGAAGACATTCTGCCATCTAATATCCAATTCAAAAAAAAATGGATCCTATTTCGCGTCGATGATGGGGGAAACATTATGGCCCTCTTTTGACAGGTCTATCCTTATCAACTTCAACACAATATCCAAGGATTAAACCTAGAAATTAAATAAGTACCTTGAGCCTACATGATTCAATGGTAGGTTACCTCATTTCCAACATTAGGATTATATTATTGGTCTTTGCTGGGAAGATTCCTTTCAATGTTCGATTTCAACTCATTAATTTACAATCAAGGAATGTACTAGGGTACCTTCAGAGTCATTAACATCGATGGTGATTTCCCTCGCACTTGTTAACAGTATATCAAAATGATTAGTAATTAAGTGGTTTCCACCATGTTTGACATCAAAACATCTATCCACATGGATGGAATCGTACCTTCTGTAGGTTCAAATGAAGACCCTGGGGGTAATTTCATGTATTATTCATTTCCCTAGGATGTGATGGAGTGATTGAGTCATTGCATAGATCCACAATGCACATCTGGTGGCTACGCTCATGTTTGAGTCACAATGACATAGATGTATAATGTATGTCCGGTAGTTATGTCCAAATTTGAGTCTTGTTTGTCATGGATCTACATTGTATATTGGTAGCCATGACCTAGTCGTTTATGCATGGATATGCAATGTGTTCGTTAGCAACAATGTCTTGTGTCAATCATAATACATAGCTTATAGTATATGGTACTGTAAAAGTATTCAGTCGACGGTGTTTTTGTTAATGTTTGAGCAAAAATTGAATATGCTTGAACTTTAAAACTGTTGATAATAAGCTACAACATATGTTAATCTCATAAACAATTATGATCACATAAATCTTTCAATGCAGAAGAAACAAGATGTACCCTTGGAAAACCCTCCAAACACGGAGGATGAAAAACCTAGAAATCCTTTGAGTATGATAGATAATTGCAAAGAATGCTTTTCAATACATGAGTAGATTTCTTGATAAGATATACCAATGCAACAATAGAGAATAAATATCACTAGGAACACTATGTTAGCCTTTCCAAGTGCATAGCACTTTAGTAACAATCTTACAATCATACAAAAGAGAAGGTAGAGAATGGTTTCATGCTTTTTGGTGCACTGTGAACATTGTGTGCACTAAAATTACTTTACCACAACAAAGATTAACACCTTCCTTGATTTGGTGCTAAATTGTCCCCTCAGATTCTCTTCCATGCATAAAATATGCACCTTCCTTCTTTCACTGAGTGTTAACTGTCTTTAACTGAATGTGAACTGGTTGAATTGAACGTGAGCTAATTGAACTTAATGTGAACTGGTTGAATTGAATGTGAACCGATTGAACTGGACTCAATCATCAACTGACTACTTGACCATTAGTTAGGAGTTTAATTGAATGTCTTTAATGCTTCACAATTAGCGCCATCCATGAACAAAAACTTTGCATAAATCAAGGCGTAGATTTCTTATTTAACTAAAAAAAAATTCCACAATCGGGACTTAATTGATGTCTTTGTAATTCGAGTTAACTAAAGGTCTGACATGGGAAATTCGAATCCTTACTCTTTATCTATGCTTTTCTCATTTATCATTATTTAAATTCTGCATGGTCCATATGTGCATTGATTAATTAATCATCTTATCATATCATACTCAAAATAATTGTTCCATACTATTGATCATATGTATTAACCCGAGTTGTATAGTCATATGTTAAATTAATTCACTCTAGGGGTGGCTAATCCCTAGAGGATACTTATAGCACCAAGTGACCTTGAATAGAAATACACCACATAGCATATCCACATGACTTGATACAACACAAGTCTAGACTTTGATACAACACAAGTCTACGGTCTTGATACAACACAAGACCAGTCTTAATACAATAAAATATCTCGATCTTGATACTACACAAGATACCGATCTTGATACAACAAAAGATCATAGTACATGCATATTTCATGAATAGGACTTTATACAACACAATGTCCTAACTTGATACAACACAAGTTTCTTTAACTTAATACAACATGAGTTCTTGACTTGATACAACACAAGTCCCTTAACTTGATATAACACAAGTTCCTGACTTGATACAACACAAGTCTCTTAATGACTCCTAATGTTGTACATTTAACACTTTTCCTTATATTTCAACCTACATTTATCAAAGCATTTCACCTATCACATCCCTCTAGCTTCATACTTTCAGGGGGAATCTCTTACACCAAAATCTTGTCATCCCCATGATAGGAAGATGTGCACTTGCCTAAATCCCTAAAGTGTTTGTGCCAAAAGACTTGAGAAAAGGTTTTTCCTTTTCAATGTCCAATTTTAGTGACATCGATGCACCTTGATTTATGACAGTAAGCGTAAGAATTGGATGACGTTGATTGCTTATGGACAAAGAGATTCAGTGACATTTCTTGTCTTTGCACAGGAAGTGTCACCTATTCCTGATCCCACTTGCCTATGTACAAGATGCATTGGCGCTCGTTAAAAGGAAAAAAGGAAAAAATCAAGAGATTCTAGAAGGAAACCCTCGTGGAGGCTTATCCCAACCACCTAGAATAGGTGGCAGTCGAACCCCTAATCCCTAGGGATGATGATCCCTTAACCTTCTCCAAGTAATCTTAAACTCCCTTTTTCCCTTTTGGTCCATAAATACAAGCTCACCCTCATGGTTGGGGGAGGACCAAAAGCGCCCATATGCTGTTAAAATATTTCTAGAGTTGAGAGGTAAAGGTTTGAGATCTTGAAGAAAAGGCTTCTAGGAAGAAGTAGAACATCAAGCATTTTCGATTGTAGTTTCTCCCTTCCTTCTATTAATACAATTATGATCTTCTTTTCCATAAATGATATTTGATTTATTTTATTACAATTATCCTTGGTCAATTGTTTAGATATATCATATCATCTTGTGTTTCCACTTGTTTCTTGATTTTTTTAATCCTTTCAGAGATCTTCTCTTCGTCAACAGGGTTGCAAGCGCTTCAAGCTAATAAGGATAACTTTCAATTTAAGGTAAGGTATTTTTATTCAAGTTATTTGATAAATCTAGGATAATATTTTCATTCTTTTTTTCTTTGTTTTAGGTCTAAATCATTTGAACCAGGGAAACAATCTTTGTCCACATTGATTGAGAATTCCCATTAACAAAATTAACAACCTTCCTTTCACTTCTAGTTATTTCGCTCTCTTTTCTTGATGTTATAAGAAAAAAACAATTTAGTATATATATATATAATCAAATATTTTAGGTAACACTATCAAATTTTCATGTACAAAAATTATGATAATAGGGATTTATTAACAAGAATTTAAAATGGTAGAATATACCATAAGAAATATTCAATAATATTCATCATCTAGTAATTTATGATATGTGTTTTGATTATTTAGATTTTTCTTATTATCTTTCATGTAAGTTAGGGATTTTTATATAGTTTTATATAGAATGAGATGATTTTGATTTTTTTAGAGTTAAATTTGCCAAATTATTTATACCATTAATATTTTTAATAAAAATTATAAAATTAAAATATTTTTGATAAAAATTATAAAATTGTAATTTTATTTTTGTTCGTTTTTACAATGCAATGAATAGAATCAATATGAACCTATTGTCATGGACTTGAAGAATATATCATAAATAACACCATACTATATATATTTTCTCATATATTCTATCACTTGTGTATGTGAGTGAGTCTTATAAGCCATTGAGAGTGGCGCTTGTATGGGTGTTTATGACTTGCTTATGTAGGCATGCGCCATGTGGGTTATATGTTTGAGTGTATTACATATTTATGAAGGTGTCATTTATTTATACGAGTGTATCGATTATGTGTAAGTGTGTTTCATATGTATATGGATGCACACTTATGTTTGACTGTATTTTTTATGTGTAAGTTTTTTACTAATGTGTTAGTATATCTTATATGTGGGTGTGTAGGTTAGGTTTGTTTATGAACTTTATGTGAATGTGTGGTTTATGTGTGATTGCATGGCTTAAATGTGGGTTATTCCTCAACACATATAAAATATACACACGCATACATATAAGCAATACATTTAGGTACACATAATTATAGAACTTACTTACACATAAGAGATGTAGTTACATAAATAAGAAATGTGGTCACACTTATGTAACCTACTCACACACATTACTAAAACATGTCTCACTACCCAGAACTAAGTGAAACACTTATACATGATACATATATGTCTAAGTGTTCCTCTCATCTATGAATGTGTTAGTTATGTGCATGACTATATTGCTCAATAGTCCTAGTATACCATGTATGTAAATGTGTGAGATATAATGATATTGTGCATTAATTATTTGTGTGAGTATCTATCACTTATTTGTTTGGATGCATCACTAATGTGCATTGGAGTATAAGGCTTGTGTGTGTTTCATTTATGTGTTAGTGTGTCAATTATGTGTGAGTGCTTCATGTTGCTGGATGTATAGGTGAGTTGTGTGTGTAGATGTCTAGGTTAGTGTGTCGGTTATGTGTGGTTGTGACACTTATGTATGAAGACATTTCTTATATGAGTGAATTTAGCACTTATGACAATGAATGTGTCATTTATGTTTGTAAGTTCATCACTTATGTAAATAGGTTACATGCATGATTTATCCATGTAATATTCTTTAAAATGATTAATATTGAGGAACTCTTTTATTTTACAAATGTTAAAATATTGAAAAATTGTTAAGTTCCTTGAAGTATGGAAAACATTGAGAGGTTAGACATATCCAAGTTCATTTAGATCTTTCTAAAAATGTATTAAATAGTGAAAATATAGTTCATAGTTTTACTTCATTTCAAGTACCTTACTCCTTTTTAATTATATTTATAGAATAATTTGTAAATTACTATTAGTTACTAAAAAATAACATTCAATTATCTTTTGAAAATAATATAATATTATGATATACCAAAAAATATGTATAATTTTTTTAATAATTTTTTATAATTATTAATATGTATTGAAATAATATGATATTATTGTATGCTCAAAAATATATATATATATATTTTTTTGACTTTCAATTTTTTTATTATCTATTATCTTTTTTTTAATGTTTTATAATTAATTTAAGAATACATGGTATTTAATATGTATAAAAAATGAGTCATATATTTTACTAAACACTAATTTTAATAATATTTTTTTAATCCAATAGTAATATCATTTTATTTTTTATTTTTATTTTTATTTAAATAATTTTTTTTTATTTTTTTAACTTTGTATATATCATTTTTAAATATGTAGAGGTACTGAATGGGAAAGAAATATAAAATTTTTTGACTTTGGGATTCTTATTTTGAGATCATACTCAAGAAACAACTAAAACCTATAATAATATTTTTATTTTAATAATTAATATATAAAATATTTATATAGATTATTTTTTATTTCTATTTTAATTTAAAGCAAATAATTAAATTAGATCATAATTAATTATCTCGTATTCTACATTTATAAATTATTCATGTTAACATAAAATTTATAAAAAAAAAAATTTCTTCCACTATATTTGGCACTTTAGTGAATAGTTAACCTTCCCATAAACTATTAAAAGGGATGCATTTGGATAATATGTCTCCGTATATATTTATGCATGTCAGTTATTTGGTCTCTGGTGCTTTGAATAAACATTAGCCTGATGTGACGACGATTGGATTCAGATATAAGTTAGATAATTCAAATGGTTATTTGATGAATTTTTTTTATATTGATGTAATAATTATATGTTTCAGGATTAAGATTAGAAAAATAGTTTGGACTAGTTTTTCTAAATGGAGTATAAGCTACATATACACATGAATTTGAAATCTCATAAAAACATCTCAAGAATGTAATTATATTTTCAATTTTATGTTTAAAAGGTTTTTGTTTGGCTTTCTCATATCACGCGAGTGATACTCGTGACTGATAATGATTTTAACATATTTTTATAATAAAATAAAATAATTTTATTTTATAATTTTAAAATTAAAATTTTCGATGTTTCTTATTGAGAATTAATTTAATACATTTTGGTAGTATTTTATTCACAATACATAAACTAGAAACTAGTTCAAAATATTAATAAGATTAATATGTTTGGAATATCACCATAAACATGGCACATTATAGTATAAAGCTATTGCATTTAATATAATAGCTTATTGGTTTTTTAGCTTCCAAATGGAGTTAAACTAGAAGCTTTATGCACATTAACTAGACTCCCAAGTGCTTGAGGGAGTTTAACCGTCACATGAGTTGCAGATTACCATGCCACTAAGTCCACTTATCATGATTTCAGAGTAATTTATTAAGAGTTAAGAGGCTTTATTACGAGTTGGACTATCACACTAAGTGCAAGTTACTTCAACTCCTAGATTCTAATAGAGCTCCACTAGATGCTAGATGGAGCTCCACTATATCACAGACTACACATTACCATGCCATTAAGTTCAGCTATTTTTTTTTATATTTTTTCCAACTACCACAAAATTAAGTTATCACATCAATTATGAATTTTGAATGACGTCCATAAAATCAATCTAGAGAGGACACTCATCTCATTCTCCTAATCTTATTCTGCCTCCCTAAATGAAAAGGCATAAATAATAATCCACCCCAAAATTCTAAAATATATATACCTTTCAGACTTAATGAAACACTATTTATTAAACAATTAATTAACTAAAGGCTTTTGATGAAAATCTCATTCTACTTTAAATACTTAATTGAATGACCCTGAGAAGTATTTACAACATCAAGAGCCCCTTGTTAAGTTAACATTAGCTGTAGCCACTTATAGAGGATTAAATGCTTAAGGGATAGTTATGGAATGAAGTACATTGGATTTTTTTTGTATTCCTCGTAATTTTCTAGTTAAACTGGTTCAATTGTGAGGTATCCATACCTAGCTACCTATTATCATTGATATTACTCTTATTATCCATTTATCAGCTATGAATTATCCATGCATTGCTTAGCTATCCATATCTAGCTACCTATTATCATTGATATTACTCTTATTATCCATTTATCAACTATGAATTATCCATGCATTGCTTAGCTAGCTACCGGTAATTTTTTATATTCTATTTTTTTAATTATTTATTTCAAATTTTGACTTCTATATAATCAGTCTCCATACACTTGTCTCATCCTCATCCTCATCAGTAGATAAAAAAACATAGACAAGAGTTCATCCCAAATCTCAAATAAAAAAGTCTATCAACATAACATGCATCTCTAAATCTGGAAATGCACCAACTAAATTTTATACGTTGAATTTAGAAATGAACCCAGAAATATATATACATATAATTTAGCTAATACTACATAGATTTGTTAAGAAGAATTTATATTAATGAATTTGATTTATCTTTCCAATCTTATGTTTCCATATTTGGAAGTTATTTGAGAAGGTAGAATTAATGTTCAAAGGAATGAAAGAATGAAATCGCTCTGATAATATAGTAGCCCTACGGCTATCCCAATCTTCCCTGCTGTACTCAAGTCAAATTCTGTCTCGTGCATTCTGCAGGAAAACCGTTGGGAAACCTCTTAGAATCAGTGCAATAATTATAGATCATGAAATTCTTTCGTAACCAACGAAGTCTTTTCTGCTGCATCTGTTGTTGTTGTTGCTGGGTGGAAATCAAACTTTGTGTTGCTTCATTACTGCTCTTTCTCTTTGTCTTTGTCTGAGTAGAAGAGATAAGGCTGCAGGAGGAAGCTGCGTTACAAGACTGAACATTGAAATTGCGATGAGTGGCAACAAAGGGAGCTTTAGTCCAGTCTGTCTTTACAAGACCACCTCTGGTAGCCCAATCGTCTCCATTCCAAAGGCTGGAGTACACTTTCATTGCTTGTTTGTTCAGATAAGGCACACCCAAATCCTCACTGTTGTGGAACACTCTAATAGGACTACCGTCCACTAAGAATCTGAACAGGCGTGGCAGGACGAATCCTAGATGTTAGAAAGTTACAAGATTATAATAGAAACAAGTTACAGTGACATGATGAATTTAGATTTAACTAGCTACTTACATTATGTTTTGTGCGTCCCAAAGAACAGAGTAGGTATGAAAAGCTGCTGTAGGATCGAACCACAAAGAAAATTGTTGCTCTCTGTTGCCCAGTCCTTGAGAAAAGATATTTGTATGCAAAGTATAGGGATCGCCAGAAAGGTTCCCCAGGAATTCAAAGTCTATTTCATCATGTTTAGAACCTTCAGAGGAAAGCTGCAAATGGGACCGTACTGTTAAGATTATATCTTGAATAAAATCAACATGAAATACTTCTTTGACCCTAAACAGTATGTTAAATTGCAGTGTAAAGAGAATTTGTTAGACTTACGTAAAATGTAGTGACAGTGCCAGCAGAATTTCCAGATACCAACTTCATTTGTATCTCGAATTTTCCAAATAAATAATCTTTCTTGGATTGAATTGCCGAACCTGATCAAAGTGGATTACAATTATTTTTCCAAAGAAAAAACCTTTCTTGAAAGGATAGTACATTTTGACGTAGTTCTTTCCAAACATATATACTTCAAGCTTCTTACAACATTCAGAAAAGCAACTACACCTACTGGCTTACTTGTCTTAGTGCTACAATTATATAACTTCTAATTGTAGAAAACGTGAATTACAATATTGAAGATTAAGAAAAGCAAGTACTACACCTACTGGCTTAGTTGTCAATTATATAACTTTTAATTGCAGAAAAAGTGAATTACTATATTGAAGATGTACCTGATGCCTTGTCCAGGGAGAGCAGGATCTGGCGTCCATTGTCAAGTACCTTAACATGATCGCTTCCCCATGGGATATCAAAGTCAGTATAGAAATTCGCTGAAATGCATGAAACCAAGAATATCACTGCAACCACTGGAGCACAGGGGACCGTCGTGAAAAATTTGGCCATTGCCGAAAAACTATGTGGATGCAAATTATAATTATGAACAGATTAGATTGACAGATGAGAAGAATAGCTTGCACGGTAGAGTGCTGTTTCAGAAGCAGATGAGGAGCTGAGATTTGTGGTGTGATTTAAATAGATTGATAGATGGTGTTAATCTGGTGAGAATGGCTGGATAAAGAAACATCTAAGAAGGAAGCAAGAGGCATGTTCAGTTTGTATGCGTTCGATTGGAGATCGTGTACATAGAGAAATAAATCTCATTGTGTTGTAATAGCACACTATAGCCAGCCTGTACAAATATAATATCAAAATTTTTATCGGGTTCTTCCTCTTGGAATGTATATTGTTTAATGCTTCCAGCATGGATGGACGCGTTAAATTTGTTATAATTGTCAGACACTATGGACGTGGTAGCTAAAACACTTATATTATTTATAAATTAGCGGGAGTATAGGAGTCCTGCCAGTTGGCTACCAATAATTTAGTATCCAGATGTGAAGTCAAGGAATCAGAACTACTAAAGAGCTTAGAGAACGCGTCCTTTTGGTGGACCGTTGAAGATAAATTTATTTGTTAGAGATAAGCGATACCAGGTGCGACAGCTTGGATTGCGTATAACTAGATGCGACCTACTCCCACTGAACCGACACCTTCAGTAATTATAGTATAGAAGTATGGGGAATTGATGTCAAAACACCTCATTAGTGATCAAATTTGAAGGGTGGGTTTTAATTTTAATTTTAATTGGAAGGGAATTTGTTCTCTCAGCTTTTTAGAGATGAAGGGCTGGAGGATCTACGTACGGAACTGAGCGAAGGGAAGAAGCTACTGTATATGGATTTAACTCATGAAGGTCCGTAACTGGATCTCCATCTCTATAATCTAGGGCTGGGTAACGATCTGGAGCATCCGAATCTCGATCTCGAACAACTGCTGCTGGTGGTAGGTAAGCTAGTGAGGGTGCTGGATATACTGCTGCTTCATTGACCATCTAAATATAGGCTTCATGCAACATGAACAGCATAATAAAGGTCAGAATCAACGGCTGCTACTGGATCTACTTATATAAATAATTGTAATTAGACAAGTATAAATTAATTAAATTTTTTTATAAAAAAATTTGAAAAACAAATATTATTTTTTCAAATTTTTACAATTTTAAATAATTAAGTACTTTTTAATATCTACATAAAAAAATGATATACTTTCAATGAAACTTATTTTGAACATATGAAGTTGTCATATGTCTATCATTAATTTTACAGTTCAGTAACATAACAACTATTTTATTGTAGTTTTTCAAGTTGGAGCACACTTCATTATACAAAAAAAACTACTTAGACTATGCCATAACCATATTGGGGCATCCACCTGCAATCCAAGCTTGAGAGATGTAAGAATGATAAGGATTTGACACCTGAGAAAAAATAATACACAACTAAGAAAACATTCAAAAAAATTCCTACATACCAAGCAAGTTAGCAAAGCTAGCATAAGTGGACTTGGGGCATCAAATATTTTTGTTCAACACTTGTCCTGAAATCATACATGTATGTGATGGAGGGACCTAAGTCACTTGAATCATTGCAACTCAGTGCATGTTTGAGTGTTGAATTGAACCAAAATACTAAAAGAAGTTTATTAATGGCTAGACTTGAGAAAGTTCTGTTGAGCTAAATATATCACTACAAATAGCCTTCATAAAATGTCAACCCATGGAGGTAAACTTTGAGGCACAAGCATTGTATGTGCAGGATTAGGGCCTATCCTAATCTAATCTACTCTAAGGTGATTTACTCTAATCTAGAGATTATTAAAAATGCTTAAAACTAAGATTCCTAATCTATTAATCATCAAACTCATTTCAATTTAAAATCATAATGCTCACTAAATCCTCTCACATCTAAGATCTACAAAACACTCAAATGTCAAGCAGGAATGAAAATACCTTTTAAGCTATCTTCAAAATCATTTGAATACTGAAGCATAAACCAATGAGAACCGTTTATTCTAACATAATTCAGAAACTAGACTAAATAAGCAGAAAACTAGATAGAAAGTGAACTCGCAGATTAATTTCTGATTTAATATCTTAATTCTTTTGTCAAATTAATGAATTGCGTTTAGTATGAGTTTTAATAAGTTTGATACTAGCAGAGAGTTCACTTTTCAATTCAATTTTTAATGTAAATTACTGTAATTGAAACTACTCTAAGTTAAACTTGCATTTAAAAACTACATCAGAACAAATGAAATTTGCAGAGGATACTATTACCAAGTCTAAAGCTATATTCAAAAGAATCCAATTCTATTGAAAGAAATACCTGAATTAACCTAGAGTCTAAGCTATGATAAAGCAAATGAGATTTGCACATAATATTGTTGAATGCAACTTAGGCTATTTCATTAAAAAGATCAAATTTGCAGAAAGCAATATATAAATTAAACGATCTTGTGGAGCTAAAATATCTAATATTAACTCACATCTACAACTACAACGAGATAAATGAATTTTGGAATACTATAGCTAAATCTTCTACATTCAAGAATTCAGGCTTGCAAAAGAGCTATATTTAAGCTAAAGCCTAAAGTCAGAACTATTTTTACTGACCTAAAAGCTAAAATTACAATAAAGAAATCAAATCTATGAAACTAAAAACAATCAAAAAAATGTCTCAACTTAATCTTATAAATGTATTAATTTGAGCTCGATTTATGCACATTATTTCAATACCCATCACACAATGAAAGGACTAATTTCAAACATATGTAAATCTACTTTCTACAACTGCTTTAAATACAATTCTTACTTCTAATTAAAACTTAAATTAACTTATCTACGCTATACAGGAATTAAGGTTACACGGGAAGAGCTTATGGTCTTCTTGGTGGATCCTTGCCAAGAAAACCACAAGTCCTTAAATGACTGGTAGACTTAATTCTAAGATACAACCATAGTTCTAAAATGAAGAAAACATTAATAACATAAAACAAATCAAATTAGAGTATAAAGAAATATATGTATTATTACTTAAAATAATAATGGTAACATTGTATGAGTCGACCTTTGTTCAATTCAAAAAAAAAACCAGCACTTGGGAAGCACAATTCTTCTATTAATTGTTCATCATCTATCTGTATATATCCCTTACATTTTTTATCCATGGCTTTTTATAGCTCAGGAACGGAGATAACTAATCTCGATTTTCCAGTAACAGATCCTATCTTCTATTTAATATTACAAGTGTTTATAGAAGGCAATTGATTCCTTCAATTAATGAGCAACTTCTCATGCTCTAAAGTGCTTTAATTTGATATCTAATAATAGATCTTCATCTCTAATGCACGTAGTGCCTAGAGATGAATATCTCATTGATTATTTGTTAGTCATCAGCGAGAATTGAGCTGGATGGACTCGGTTCTGTTTGAACGAGCTGGCAACATATGAAGTATAGACAATCTTCATGATATCTGATCTTCTACTGAAATCAAAGTATGTTGTAGAATCTAGTATAATTAGTTACGAATCCTTTAAGAATTATATTTAATCATTAAATCAAAGGAAATCAAAGGGCTCTGATGAATTATCATACCTTAGTATACTTATGGATATTTGAGTAGATATGTGAAAACATAGAGGGATTTATTGGGTCAAAGGATAAAATGAAGAGATCAAAAATGTATTTGGAGGATGCAAAGAGTGTCAATTTGGTGAGCCAACACTCTCCCATGCTTGTGTATTTGCATGTCCTCATGCAAACATGCCTTTTCAAAATTTCAAAAATTTCAAAACTGATTTCCAATCATTCTGACAAAAAATATGATGTATTGTTAATGATATCTAATTCTTCATTGTCCTATTATTTGGCAACTCTCCCATGCCTATCTGTTTGCATGACCCCATGCAAACATACCTGTTAGAAGCTTCAAAATTTTAAAACTGAGTTTCAATACCACTGATAGGGTTTCTAATGCATTGACCACGATGCTCAGTTTTCTACCAACTGGATTTGATCGCTCCTTCAATTTCTTCTTTAACATACTGATATGTGATAAGTGCTTAGAGGCCTCAACTCTCCAATTCCTCACTAATTTAAGAAGGTGTTTTATGTTCACAACTGCTTTATCATGCTTTCCTTTCAATTTCCCATTCTTTTGTAGGAGCTTAAGACTATAATTTCTCCATTTCTCATTATGTTTCTCAGATTCTGCAATCAATAGGTCCTTTTCTTATTGGTCTTGTTCGTATGACCTGAGTACTACTATAAGATTCTTAATCTTCTTATTTTTCTTCTGCATCTGGGCAATTACATAAGCTATAGCTGAAGTGGCTGAAACTTTAGGTATATGTTTACTACAGGTTCTTGTGTAGGCGAATTATCGTCATGAGACCCATAGTCAAACTGTTGAGGGTTAAACAGTTTAGGATTATATTCCACATGGCCATATTTTGAAACACAAGGATTTTCAGCAGATAAGAGTTTACAGGTTCAAAACCAAAATCAGGAAGAATAAAATCGTAATGTTCACCATATACAAAATCAAATCTCTAAGGAGATGATGGAGGAAGTGGACTTGGAGTATTCTTTTGCTTTTTCTTCTCGGGGAGATCTGGCTCTGAATCAGGGGATTCTTCCAGATCAATCAAAATAGGTGGTTGTACATTGAGGGCTGGATTAGAGGGTTTAACAAGTTGTTTTGTCATACTATTGGTGGTTCGCCACAACATTGTGGATTCTGCAACATTGGGGATTTTAGGCTAAGGTTGTTGCCTTTTGGATTTCCGTAATACAAAGGAGAAAACATCAATTACGGGTGGTTCTGGCTCTGGGTCAGAAACAGGTTCTAATTTACAACCTTCAGTCTAAGGAGAAACTTGAATGTGTGGAGAATGAGGGCTTTCAGATGAAGGGACACCTCAAACTCTGCCCACAAAATTAGCCCAGGTATCCTTACGAACACACAATTCATCTTCAATAAGAATATTAATCAAACCATGATGATAGAGACTTTTGTAAGGATTACTAGAGTGCTTCTGAACCCGTATTGACATCTTAGCTAGACTTTAGCACAGAAAATATAGGAAATTCATTTCCAATTCAGCTTCAAAAGTCAAAAGTAGGTGGACATGGTAATTCAAAGTGGTGACATACCTACCTTTGCAAGTCAAATATTTATGTAATACATAAATCACATTCCGCCATTCATCCTACATCCAATATCGAGGAAAACCCTTCTTCCAGATTGCAGATTGATGCTCCTCCTTTAAAAACATGGTACAAACTGCATGCTTTATGGGTTTATTTTTAAACCAACGCTCCCCATGACAAGACAGACCAGTGGCATGAGCAATTGTTTTCTCAGACACTATCATAATAAAGTTTCCAATGTGTACCACCTTCCCATCGAATCCCTGTGTGAAATACAATGTGATTTCGTCATCATACCCCTGAAATTTTTGGAAGAATTGATACGAGGTGCCTTAACAATTTTCCTTGCATGCATTAAATTTAGGAAAACCTTACAACATAGAAATAGAACTCGACTCATGACGTTCGGCTCCCTTCCGCCCCATAATCTGCTCTGAGACTATAATTTGGATAGGAAACAGAGGATGAAACAAAAACTAGAAAAATGATGAAGGTTATTGGATAGGCTTATAATAAGTCTCAACATAGTTTCTTGAGGCTTCTAATGCTTTGGATGTAATGGTAATTCATAAGCTCATACATCATGATAATTCAAATGCATGGCGCATAAAAGGTTTATGAATATTTTGAACTGCCAATGCAATGATGAATTGTTGTGTATGAAAAGATGAAAGAATGAATCGAGTGTTGCATGGATAGAGGAAAAGCAATCATATATTTTTAAGGTGATAAGAAATCCATCTCTATGCACTACATGCCATAGAGATGAAGATCTATTTATAAGGATGGTTGTAGAATGATGACAAATAGAGGTAGGGTAAAAAGGAAAGGTAAAAAGAAATAGGCTTAGAAAGTATATAGGTATAATTCATAGTTAAATTTCGTTAGATTTAAAGAAATAAATAAATCCAAAAAAAGAATCGTTACCTTAGATCAATTTTACCTTACAGAACCAAGTTCTTCATAGATACTTTGGGCAGTGAGGAGTTTTTGCTGCATGTTGTAGTTACTGTGACAGAATGGAATTTATGTGACAAGCTTCTCTTGCTTTGGTCGAAAGATTTGTGCTGCTACAAAACTGAGAATGTTTCTTCTGATAGGCTATCCACTGTGCTGAAGGTTATTGGATTTCTGTAGAAAATGGAGGAATATACTGCTTTGTACCCAAAATAAAAGCTAGAACTACTGGAAATATCCATGATTACAGAGTAAAGAACTGCAAGGTCTTCATTCACGTCTTTTTCTTTGTGCAAATCTACCTATGTGAATAAATTTTGTTGGTGTCAAACATAGATAGAAATAATTAGATTACCAACCAATGAGGAGAGTTGTTAACCAATGAGAGATATTATACCCTTAATGTTAATGGAAATCAAGGCAATTGGTACATCCTAAAAGTCATGAATAGATTTGTTGGAGTCGAATGAACTATAGAATTCACTTGCCAAAAAACATTAATGGATTTCCTTAGAAAATGACAAGGATGCCTGCCATTGAGGAATGCGGGCTCCAAGGTAGCTAAAAATGTCTCAAGTTTCAGACCCAGAAAATGTTTTGAAGTCGATGGGTTGAAACTTGCTGGAAGGAGAGCCTTATGAAATCTCCCATCATCTAGCTGAGCACAAAACAAAATATATTTTTGCAGAAATGAAGTAGACATCAGCAACAAGTTTTAGTATGGATCCTAGCCATCCAGTCACCTGGTTTTCTAACCAGACCCTTGTTAGACTATGCCAAACAACTGGTTTTCACAGTAAAGCTTATTTTTCTTTTTTACTTTTTTTTTTTATCTTTATTTTTTTTATTTTTTTATTTCCTACACTACCCTATTCTACTGGAAGTAAACATATTATTTCAAGTATATGCATAATTCTAGTGTAACCAACTACAAATCAGGATTTGTAAAACATTCTTGTTCACATAACGTATATGAACAAATATCCAGATATGAAGAACCAGCTTCTCATATGATCTAGATTTCAAAAATGGTTGAAAAGTAAAAGGCCGAAGTTGGAAAACTGATTCAGTCCATGAATTAATAGATTCTTGACTTGCTTGGATTCCTTCTTTAGTATCCTTTATTTCTAAGCCAAGTTGATATTCTTCCTCTGATACAAGGTAAGCAAGAAATTCTGCAATTTCAGGTTCTAGTTGTTGTTCTTCCTTAGCTGCTACCCATGATTCTTGGGTTCCTTCACCAAATGAGCAAGGAGGGATGAATCGATCTAGATCTTCATGCTAAGGATACTTATTGATTTTTTTCCCATTTTGAAAGATGAATTCTTCTTCATATATGGACCTGATACTGCAACAAGGATTGAAGAAGCTCCTTGTGGGAATAAACCCATCTCTACTCAACAAATTTTTGAACATCCTTAAGACTGGTATTAATTCAACTATCCTGCTTCATAGGTGGGTTAGTAACAAGGTTCTTACAACACCCCAATGGATTTTCTTTTAAAGTTCAAACTTTAAATATATAATTAAACTATTTGTAGAAAAAATTGTTTATGCAAAAAATCAAATGCATGCATTAAAAAAAATGTAAATAACTCAAAAGCAAAGAAACTAAGCTGGAATTAAGTGTTGTAGGTGAAAATTGGCCTAAACTCAAAAAATAATATTGAAATGAAAGCAATCCAATTCTACACTATGAAACCATAAACTAAAAAACGTTCCTACTTAAAAGAAATCTTACTTTTGTTGAAGAAAAAGAACTCTTGCATGCTATTGAAAGGAAAAACATGCTTGCATCAAAAGTAACTGCAGGAAAGGAAACTACCCAAATTTAAAAAATAAAAACATTTACGCCTGAAATTAAACTATGTGAGAGTAAACTATCTATATTTGTAGAAAGGTAAACATCCCCTAAATAAATCAAACTTTGCACAAAAACAAATTTGTGCAAAAGAAGAACAACAAGGATTTAGGGAACCCCACTATAGTGGATGCGTAGGTTCTTACCTCTTGTCTTACTGTTCTCCCCTCCCAGTTGTTGTGTAATGTAAAAGAAGCATATCTACCTAGACTCCAACCTGTTTAGCACCTCCCCCACAACGACGCCAAAATGTTGAGCTAAATATATCACTACAAATAGCCTTCATAAAATTTCAACCCAGATAGGTAAAGTTTGAGGTACAAGCACTGTATGTGCATGATTAGGTCCTATCCTAATCTAATATACTCTAAGCTGATTTACTCTAATCTAGAGATTATTTGAAATGCTTAATACTAAGATTCCTAATCTATTAATCATCAAACTCATTTAAATTTAAAATCCTAATGTTGACTTAATACTCTCACATCTAAGATCTACAAAACATTCAAATGTCAAGTAGAAATGAAAATACCTTTTAAGCTATCTTCAAAATAATTCTAATACTGAAGCATAAATGAACGAGAACCATTTATTCTAACATAATTCAGAAACTAGACTAAATAAGCAGAAAACTAAATATTGACACAGAAAACGAAATAGGTGATAGAAAGTGAACTGGGAGATTAATTTCTCATTTAATATATTAATGGTTTTGTCAAATTGATGAATTACTTTTATTATGAGTTTTAATAAGTTTGATACTAGCACAGAGTTCACTTTTCAATTCAATTTTTAATGTAAATTACCGTAATTGAAACTACTCTGAGTTAAACTTGCATTTAAAAACTACATCAGGACAAATGAAATTTGTAGAGGATACTATTACCTAGTCTAAATCTATATTCAAAAGAATCCAATTCTACTGAAAGAAGTACCTGAATTAAACTAGAGTCTAAGCTATGATAAAGAAAATGAGATCTGCAGATCCTAGAGTTGAATGCAACTAAGGCTATTTCATTAAAAAGATCAAATTTGCAGAAAGAAATATATAAATTAAATGATCTTCTAGAGCTAAAATATCTAATATTAACTCACATCTACAACTACAACGAGACAAATGAATTTTGGAATACTATAGCTAAATCTTCTACATTCAAGAATGCAGGCTTGCAAAAGAACTGTATTTAAGCTAATGGCTAAAGCCAGAACTATTTTTATTGAACTAAAAGCTAAAATTACAATAAACAAATCAAATGTATGAAAACAGTTAAAGAATGCCTCAACTCAATCTTATAAATGTATTAATTCGAGCTCGATTCTTAATCCTATCAAACATTTGTGCACATTATTTCAATACCCATCACACAATGAAAGAACTGATTTCAAACAAATGTGAATCTACTTTCTACAGCTGCTTTAAATACAATTCTTACTTCTAATGAAAACATAAATTAACTTATCTACGCTATACAGGAATTAAGGTTACAGGGGAAGGGCTTATGGTATTCTTGGTGGATCCTTGCTAAGAAAGCCACAAGTCCTTAAATGACTTGCAGACTAAATTCTAAGCTACAACCATAGTTCTAAAATGAATCAAACATTAATAACAGAAAACAAATCAAATTACAGTCTAAAGAAACATATGTATTATTACTTAAAATAATAATGGTAACATTATATGAGTCGACCTTTGTTCAATTCAGAAAATACAACACTTGGGAAACACAATTCTTCTATTAACCGTTCATCGTCTATCTGTATATATCCCTTATATTTTCGATCCATGGCTTTTTATAGTTCAGGAACTAAGATAACTAATCCCGATTTTCCAGTAACCGATCCTATATTCTATTTAATATTACAACTGTTTACAGAAGGAAATTGATTCCTTCAATTAATGAGCAACTTCTTATGCACGAAAGGTGCTTTGATTTTCTATCTAATAACATATTTTCATATCTATGTAACGTAGTGCCTAGAAATGAAGATCTCATTGATTATTTGTGAGTCATCAACGAGAATTGAGCTGGATGGACTCGATTCTGTTTGAATGAGCTAGTAACATCTGAAGTATAGACAATCTTCATGATATCTGATTAGCTGATAAAATCAAAGGATGCTGCAGAATCTAGTATAATTAGTCATGAATCCTTTAAGAATTATATTTAATCATTAAATCAAAGGAAATCAAAGGGTTTTGATGAATTATCATACCTTAGTATACTTGCTAGGTATTTGGGTAGATAGGTGAAAATATAGAGGGATTTATGGGGTCGAAGGATCAAATGAATAGATCAAAAGTGTATTTGGAGGATGCAAAGAGATGCAAAGAGTGTCAATTTGGTGAGCCAACAAGTTCTAGGTGTGAGTAATTAAGGGCTTGTGGCTCTAAAATTTGTTGTGTTTTGTACCATTTGTTGGGCACCACTTTGACCCCTTTTTGCCACCTAAATATCCTCCATTTTCCTTCATACAACCTTCATACTGATTTGTAAAGCTTTAAAGTTCACCCATAAACTTTGGTTAAGAGGTATAAATGTCATTGCTTTTTAATAAATTGAGTTTTGAGATTTTTAAAGCATTTAAATTAAGGTGTTTATTCAGGATTACAAGATGTTCTAACTTCCCGTAATGTCTCCAAGGTTGAGCACTTGCAGGCCAGCTAGGCGTGAACTGGAAGATGGAGAAAAGATCCTCAGAATCCAAGGATGGATGAACTTCCAACGGATAGATGATGTGGCTCTCACAGGTGTCAAGTCAACCCCAATCAAAGGCGACCACCTGTGCTACCACTCGGCACAAAAGAAGGGCAGTTTTGATTTTGTTGAGTCTCACGGATCTGATAGAGGATCTCGATGGCTAGGTTCATTAATTAGTTTCCAGGATTATATCATTTCTAGTTTTCTTTCAAATTTGTATAAGTACTTCACAAAACAATGAAGAAAGGCATCACGATTTGGGAGAAACGCATATTGTTTCTGAACTGTGTGGTTTTCTTACTGTGTAATCGATTTTATGGTGAATACATTTAAAGTTAAAGTTCTGTAATTCTTCAACTGTGTGTGTGGAGCAAGGCATTGGAGGGCCCCCATTGTTGAGTCTGCACACCCAATTATTGCCAGTGAATGCGATTTGGATTGTTGCAGTGATTTGGATTGATGCAAACGATTTAAATTGTGCTAGTGGTATGTTTAATTCCTGTAGGATTCAATTTTGTTATTGTAGAACAAGTTAAACTAGTTTTCAATCAGTTTTATAAAAAGCCCTGTTATCTCATTGGTTGAATATTGAAGGAATAGCTTAGACTACGATCCCATTGTGCTGCACATCACTTGCATTTTTTATGAGCTCTATTATTTTATTGGTTAGATACTGAAGGAATGGTTCAGACCACGATTTCATCATGCTGTACATTGTTGCTTATTTAATGATAAAGTGTTTAGAACAAATATACATCATGAATGATTTCCCGTAAGGGAAATTGATGATCGGTTGTTTTATTCAGTGCTGGGATATTAGGCAGAGCCTTGTAGTCTATATCTTAGGGTTAAGGTTGATTTGTAATTGTTTTTATTATCTCAGTGTTTTCACACAATTTGCTTTTATATATAAACTACTGTGTAATTAAAAAAACAAATGAAGCTGTTCTTGTAAAGGGATTTTTGTATTTTCAAGACACGGTATTTTTAATCTGTCAGTAGGTTTATTTCACAGATAACTAGATTACCAAACAAGTCTAGCTTTGAGTCCTGATGCATGGATATGCCTCTAAGTTTACCAACCCAGATTGATATTAATTTAAGGTTTGATTTGTGTCAGTAGATCAGAGCCCAACATTTTGGCGCCGTTGCCGGGGAGGCATTGTAGAAGCAGGCTTAGGAATTTCAGTTCTCTGATAAAAACAAAAATTTCAACAAAAACACAGAGTAGATTTAGTTTTATGTCAAGACAAAGAGACGATAAAGGAAGATTTATTAAAAACCCCCCAAAAACAGAAGTAACAGGACCTTCTTTTCCAAAAGGATTCATCTCAACAGTAAGTACTTCTAAAATGGCCGAGGAAGAAACATCCAAAGGGCCAACTGCAGAACAGAGAAGGGAATATGAGAGGATGCTGGAAATAGAAAACAAACGCAGACAAGAGAGAAGAGAAGAAGAGAGGCGACATGAAAGAGAAGAAGAGAGGAGACATGAAAGGGAAGAAGAGAGGAGACAAGAAAGGGATGAAAGAACCAAAGGAGATCAGGAAGCCACCTTTAAATTTCCCATTTTGGACACTAGCATTATCCTAGGGGTAGAGGTAAAAATGAAGAATATCCCACCATCTGTCTTACCAAACTTCTATGGCCTGACCTCTGAAGATCCTGACTCTTTCCTATTCGAGTTAAATATATTGTGTCGAACTTATGGATACACTGATGACACCCATAAGCTTCATCTTTTCCCTGCTACCCTTAAAGCAGCTGCCTTGAAATGGTTCATGGGTTTAGGAGAGCACTCTATTACTAGATGGGATGAGATGAGGAAGATTTTTCTTCAAAAATATCAGGCTTATTGCAGATCAAAGGATCTAAAAGATGACATTTTTGGAATGACTCAATAGGAAGATGAGAGCTTGGAGGAGTATTTGGAAATATTTTCATATAACCTACAGAAATCTAAATACAATTCTTTGACACCAGAGATTATTAGAACAATATTTCTGAAAGGAATACGAGAAGAGTATTTAGATATTTTAAATGTTATGGGAAAAGGTGACATTTCTTACCTTCCTTTTGATGAGATACAAGATTTATGTCAAAAATATGCAAGAGGGAAGGCTAGGACTAGAAAAAGGGACATTTTTACCAAAGTAACTAGATCTGCAAATAGTGGCATCTCTAGAGCTGAGCTTGGAAATCTGCTAGAAGATTTCAAGACTGATTTATTGAGTATCTTGGGCACACAAGTCGAAGTAGCAAAAACAAAGAAGACACAAGAACAACAGGACCATCAAGATCAAGCTTTGTCTATCTTTTGTCCTAAGTGTAGAAAGAAACACCCCCTAAAAGAATGTCCTTTAAATGCTGTTGAAATTTGTGGCTTATGTACTTTTAATCATAAAACTGATGACTACCCTAGATTGAAAGAATTGCAGGCAGCTCGAATGGAGGAGAATCAAAGCATGGAGTCTCTCTACTTTATGGGACAACGAAGACCTTGGCAGCCACGATTCTCAGGTATGTCTCAAGACCCTATGCAACAATTTCATACAAATTATCAAACTCTTGTTCATAATTCATGGAGTGCACCCATGCCCTGGCAAACTTGGTCTCCTCCATTAGCCCAATCTACTCCAAATTGGAGAGGTTATGCCCATGGTAACCAGACATATCAGCAGGCCTATTTGCAACCCTATCAACAACCTTCAGCCTATCCCCAATACCAGCAGAATCAAGTCCAAGCCCCATCTTTCCAAGTCCCATATTTTCAACAACCCAACAACATGGCTCCTTAGTTGGGTCCAACACCTCAACAACTTCAATTTCCATCCAATCAACCTCCACCTCGGCCCACACAATTGCCAGCTCAGCTAATTCCAAATCCAAATAATAAAACAGACATACCTATGTATAATGTTGATGATGGAATGGCACTCCCTTACTCAACCCTCCCACTGCAAAATATCAATTTAAGATCTGGGAAAACCTTACAAAAAGAATCTCCTGTTATCTTAGAAAAACAAACAGAAAATGAGAAAACTCCAAAAAAATTAAATACAGAAAAATCTCAGTCAGAAAATCATAATCAAAAAGGAAAAACATTAGTATCTTATACACCTCCTTTTCCCGAAAGGTTGGTTAAAGAAAAACCTTCAATTTCCTTACCTGATTTTGATGTTTTGAATGAGTTAACAAATGTATATGTCAAAATTCCTTTACTGCAGGCTATAAAGGACATTCCAATTTACACTAAAGCAGTTAAGGAATTATGCCTTAATAAAAGAAAGAAGGATCCATAAAAAATACATGTGGTAGGAAATCTAGTAGGATTAATGTCTAATACTGTTTTCATTGCAAAATATGTAGATCCTGGGATCCCAATGGTTACAATTACTATTAATAATTTTGCAATTCCAAAAACGCTGATTGATCTAGGTGCTGCCATTAATGTTATGACACTTGAAACAATGGAATATCTTCATTTGACAAATCTCAGACCAACCACAACAGTCTTGGAATTAGCTAATAGGTCTAAAATTACACCTGAAGGGGTCTTAGAAGACCTAAAATTACACCTGAGTCCTTGGACACTGAGGATCTTTTCTCCATCTTCCAGTTCACGCCTAGCTGGCCTGCAAGTGCTCAACCTTGGAGACATTACGGGAAGTTAGAACATCCTATAATCCTGAATAAAAACCTTATTTTAAATGCTTTAAAAATCTCAAAACTCAATTTATTAAAAAGCAATGACATTTATACCTCTTAACCAAAGTTTATGGGTGAACTTTAAAGCTTTACAAATCAGTATGAAGGTTTTATGAAGGAAAATGGAGGATATATAGGTGGCAAAAAGAGGACAAAATGGTGCCCAACATATCCCCCAAGAGGAATTTGTTGCATGTCCCTATGCCAAAAATATTTGACCCTGTTTAAAACCAAAATTTTGCTGCTGATCTTGCTTCTAATCTCCTGTCTGTGATGATGCATCTGTTGAAGCTCGAGATGCATAGAGGACCTTCAGTCTTTCATACTTAGCTTTATAAACCTTCTTTTGCTTATACCACTTGTATGCACATTTAGAGATGCATATCCTCTGAACCTTCAGCTTCCAGTTGACTTCTCTTAACTTCTCATTCATTTGTTCTAGTTCCTTTATTTCAAGTTTCAGTCTCTTAATCTCTTTATTGTTTTTAGAAGCCTTCTTTTTCTTCATTTTCATTGGAAGCTGCTCAGAATTGGTATCCATCCCCAATTCTTCATGCTCTTGTGCTGAATCTTATTTTTCCTCTTCCATAGCTTGCTGCTCTGAGAAAACAGAAGCTGAACCTTTGGGTATTTCCTGTCTTGACTGCTTTTCTCTTCCCTTCTCTTGCTGATCCAAGAAGAGATTAATTCTTTTTGTTTACTTGATCACTTCATCAGTGTCTTGGATATCCTGCCCTATTTCATCTGCTGGATTTTCTTCTTGTCTCCCCAAGGTTTGTATATGCTCCTCATCTTCCAATGCTGATTGGCTTCTAGCTTGCTTATACTTCCTTGGATTTTTCTGGTAAGTAGTGAAAATCCGCTCTTGTCTTTGAAACTGTTTCTCTTCTCTTATCACACTCCTAGTTTGTATCCTTCTCTGAGGCTGTTTTGAACTTGCTGCCTCAGAGTTGTCTTCTTCATCAGTAATCAGCAACACCTCTTTCTTTTTCTTCTTCCCCTTTGGCGGTTTTAAGCTTGTTGCCTCAGGGTATGTTATCATCAATAATTCATCTTCTTTTAAACCTTCTTCAAGTAATTCTTCCTATTCTTCAAACTGATTGTGAACTAAAAATCCTGACCATGTCAAATTTTGCTTTTGTAACTCATGCTGGATGATGATTTTGATAAGTCCATAGTGAAAAAGGCTTGTCATTTTGTCTTTTGGACGCCTTTGGACATCCTTAGCCATCTTAGTTAAACTCTGTAACAGAAAATAGGGCATATTGATCTCACATTCACCTTTTAAATGCTGCAACAGCTTGATGTGGTAAAGATAAACAATATTGAATCTGCCTTCACAAGTAATAAATTTTTGGATAACATAAACTATTTCATCCCAAGGATGAACCAGCCAGCTTCTTGGTATCCCTTTCTTCCAGTTTACTGACCCTGCTCTTGATCTGCTCAAAAATGGCATCCATGCTTTCTCTTTAAATTGTTTAGTCTTGAAAAACCTTTCTCCTTGTTGTGGCAGGCCAGTAATTTGTGCTAGGATGTCTTCAGATATTCTGAAGTACAAGTTTCCCACTACAACCTTTTCTCCATCAAATGTCTCAGCAAAAGCTAGACTAACATGCTCATTATGCCCATCAAATTTTTCAAAGAAAGTTACCCACTGCTTATTTTCAAAAATCTCCATACAACTCTCATGAATATCAGTAGGATTGAACTTCGATGGTTCTAGTCTAGATGACATTTTGAATTTTAATGGGAAACAAGAAACTTCAACCTTTCAATCTTTAACTCTGCCTTTGTTTTCCTATCTCTGAAAATGTAGAATTTCTGTTGGTCTGAGTAGAGTATTTGGCAAAGAAAAGGGTTTAAATTTTACCTTCTTTCTAGCATGACTGTCTTCACTTCTTCCTGCGCGATTTCCACAGTGAATAGTGTCTGCACACTTCCTGTAATCCACATCTTCCTTCTCAATGACTGTCTTCACTTCTTCCTGCATGATTTCCACAGCTAATGGTGTTCCTGCGTCCTTCTTCTACTCCACAGCTTTCTTCTTACTAACAATTATCTCCCACAGCAGTCGATTTTGTAGAGAGAATCAATTAGATTCAGTCCCAAGAAAAATGACCAAATCGTGGTCTCCAATTTCACCAATTCATAATGCAGGACTCAGGCACATTTATATGCTGTCGTGGGGCATATAACCACGTTTTTCTTCATCATTCCATAAACATGCCACTTCCCATTTAATCATTTGCTCAGGAAAGGTAAGGTTTCGATTTATGTTTTTTATTCCTTTATATGCCCCAACATTAAACAAGCTATAATATATACTTTAGTTTCTTTATATACCCAACGTTTTTAATGAACAAGCTGTAGAAAAGGAATTCTTCTTTTAAAGTAGATTTTTCTTTTGAGAATATACATAACCATCGATTTTTCTTTTAAACATGGTGCACTAATGTATATAGAAAGATATTTGACATTGTATTTCCCAGTTTATTGCTCTAAAAACATTTCATTTTCTGCTGAGAAGGAGACCCTGTTTATCTTTCTGCCAAGAAGAAGACCCTACCTGTAGAATGTAGCATATATTTTGGCCACTTTTGAAATTTTCTCTTGGGTTTGATCCTGACAACCATCTTGACCCTTAGGGTGGGAAATAGAAAGTAAATGGAATGCTGGCAGAGGTTGTGAGGATATGAAAAATAGGCAGCTGGTAGAGACTGTGAGGATAAAATGGGCAGTCAAGCTTACTAGGACAGGTAAATATGTCATCACTTTGAAACAAAGAACCATGAAACTTTTAAAACACAAAAACTGAAAAATTCTTACAGACTTTGCTTGATATCCCTGTATGATGAGCTTGCTGCCTGATGAAGCTGGTTTGCATTTATTTTTGATTCATTTCTGTCCTTCTGATGCCTTCTGTCTGCCATCTCAGATTCCTTCAGCTTTACTGAAAGTCAGGTCCTTCTGTAGATTTCTTCTGCCTTACTGGAAGTCAGGTCCCTCTGCATTGTTAAAAATCACTTGTATTGCTGGAAATCAGGTCCCTTCTGCATATGAAAAAGGCTTGGAGGGTTCCAAGGAAGCATAAAAAATGCTTATCCCCCTCACAGGCCTACCTTTTGACTTGTCCTCAAGAAATAAGAAGTTTATTATTGGAAATAAAACTATGTAAAAGACATGAAAGTTGAAAAAGAATTTTTTTTTTTTTAATGAATTTTCAATGGCCAGGAAAACTTGGTTTTCCATAGAAAATTCAAGTTTATATTGTGCCAGTGACCTGGTTTTCACAACTAAACCTCCTTTTTTCTTGTTTATATATATATAATATTTTGCTTTTCTTTTATGTTTTTATTTTCTTTTTATGTTTTTTATTTATTTATAAGATCAGAGCAGCTAAGAAGTAAGTGAAGGAGAAACACTGATGTGTCTATCCAGCACTTCCATTTCTTGCTGTTGTGAAATCTGCTGTATAAAATCTTCCTTGTTGATAGGCTTGGTATACAGTTTGAGCCGATGGCCATTGACCACAAATTGACATGCTTCATCATCGATTGTTTGAAGTTTGACTGAGCCATTGTCATACACTTCAACAATCTCATATGGACCAAGCCAGTGAGTGGTAAATTTGGCTTTGAAGTCTTTGAACTTTGAGTCAAACAATAGTGCCCAGTCACCGATGTGAAATTGCTTCTTTTTGATGAACTTGTCATGCCATTGATCTCTCTGCTATTGTATTAGAATATTATGTTGTATGGCAGCCTGTCTCATCTCATCTAGTTGATTCAATTGAAGTATTCTTTCTTGTTGAGCCTCAGAAAGATCCATGCCCAAATCTGCTGCTAACTTGAAGGTATGAATTTGAAACTCTATAGGGAGGAGGACTTTCTTACCGTAAACAAGCTGATAAGGAGAAAAACCAGTACTGTTTTTCCAAGTGATACGGTATGCCCATAAAGCTTCAGTAATATTAGCTGACCAATCCTTCCTATGCATCTGAACAGTTTTGGTGATGATGCCTTCTAAAGTATTGTTTGTAGATTCCACTTGGCCATTTGCTTGTGGATGGTAAGGGGTAGAATTTTTGTGCTTGATCTTGTACTTTTCTGCTATCTCCTGCACTAATTTGGAAGTAAACTGGGCACCTTGATCAGTTACGATCTCTCTAGGCACCCTGAATCGGACAAATATCTCCTCAAAAATAAAGTTTACCACAGTCTATTCTGTGGCTCTTGGTAAAGGTTTGGCCTCTACCCACTTAGTAACATAGTCTGTAAAGACCAGAATGTACTTCTTCCCTTGTGATGGTGGATGAATTGGACCAATGAAGTTAAGGGCCCACTTTTCAAATGGTTCAATGAGGATTTGGGGATGGAGTGGCATTTCATCAGACCGGACTAGCTGTCCCATCCGCTGACAAGTATCACAACTTCTAACATACCTCTTAGCATCTTTGAAAATAGAAGGCCAATAATACCCCAAATTGAGTATCTTATATGCTGTTCTTTTATCTGTAAAATGGCCACCACACGGTTCATCATGACATGCCTTTAAAATATCTAAAATTTCATCCTGTCGTACACATCTTCTTATAATTAGCTCATATCTTCTGTAAAAGAGATCACCATTAACCCAGATATGCCTAGCACTTTGTTTAATAATCTTTTTCTTTTCTTTAGATGTCATAGATGGTGGTAATTATCCTGATGATAAGTAGTTAGAAATGTCAGCATACCAAGGAGTAATAACAGAAATTGCAAATAAGTGTTCATCAGGAAAACTATCTAAAACAGGAACAGCCTCACCAGTATTATGTAAGCGAGACAGGAAATCTGCCACTTGATTTTCTCGTCTAGGTCAATCTAGAACAATGATATTGAATTCCTGCATTAATAACAACCATCTAGTAATCCGACCATTAGTGATAGACTTATTCATTAAATATCGTAAGGCTGAATGATCTGTATGGACAAAAATTTCGTAGCCAGTTATGTAATGACGGAACTTATTTACAGCATGAACCACCGCTAACATTTCCTTTTCAGTCACTATATAGTTCAACTCTGCAGGTGTCATATTTTTACTAATAAAATAGATGGCATAAGTCAAAGTATGTTCTTTCTGGCCCAATGAGGCCCCTATTGCAGTAGCAGAGGCATCAGTGGAAATATGAAAAGGCAGTGTCCAATTTGGTCCCCTTAAGATGGGAGCAGTGGAGAGCTTCTCTTTAAATGTCTGGAATGCAGATTGACAGTCAGTATCCCAATTAAAAGGCACATCCTTTGAAAGCAATTTAAACAATGGCAGAGCTATCTTACTAAAATTTGCAATAAATCTACGATAATAGCCTGCATATCCTAAAAAGCTTCTTACATCCGTTTGAGTTGTTGATT
This sequence comes from Pseudotsuga menziesii, assembly GCA_001517045.1. Lineage (NCBI taxonomy): Eukaryota > Viridiplantae > Streptophyta > Pinopsida > Pinales > Pinaceae > Pseudotsuga > Pseudotsuga menziesii. Next base: position 199,403 of record LPNX010382140.1, read on the forward strand.
CAGATAAATTTTCAATAATGTGAATTTTAGCAGGATCTACTTTTATTCCAGATGCAGAAATGTGATGTCCTAAAACTATCCCTTCACTCATCATCATAAAACACTTTTCATTACTGAGGGAAAGATTTGAATCAACACACCTTTGTAAAATTTTCTCCAGGTTTGTCAAAGAATCTTCGAAGGTACTTCCATACACAGAAAAATCATCCATGTAAATTTCAACACACTCATGAATCAAATCTGCAAAGATGGCCAAGACTGCCCTATGAAAGGTAGTTGGGGCATTACATAAGCCAAAAGGTAAAACCTTGTAGGCATATGTGCCCCAGGGACATGTAAAGGTGGTTTTTTCTTGGTCTTCTATTGCAATACTAATCTGATTATACCCACTAAAACCATCTAAAAATGAAAAGTATTCTTTTCCAGCTAAAGTATCCAACACTTGATCAATGAAAGGTAATGGGAAATAGTCTTTTAATGTTGCCTTATTCAATTCCCTGTAATCCACACATATGTGCCATTTACCATTCTTTTTAGGAACAACAACTAAGGGAGAAACCCATTGGCTGTCGGAAATGGGGTAAATAAATCCTACTTTTAACAACTTCTGCAACTCTTCCTTGACTATTTCTTTTAGTATAGGGTTCATTCTTCGTTGCGGTTGTCTAAGAGGTCTGATTTTATCATCTATGTAAATGTGGTGAGTGCATGTCTCATGATGAATACCTAACATATCAGTGTACTCCCAAGCAAATGCATGGGAATGTTTATTCAGCAAGGCAACCAATTGTTCTTCCTGTGATGTAGTAAGATGTGCACTTATATTCAACTATTTTCCTGGACTGATTTCAATTGTCTTACTGTGAATATCTGTGATTGAATGAACATTAAAGATATCATGAAGTGCCAATGCTAGAGAATGTACTGTGCAATTTTCCTGAAAATTATAACCTAAAACTTGATCGGCTACAGCATATTGCATATCTCTTAATTCTTCAAAAATATCAAGTTCAACAATAAAATAATCTAACAGATCTTTGTTGTTTTCTTCTTGAAAATCAAAGAACTGATTGATACTCAGGATAGGCTGAATCACTTCTTCTTATTGTTCTTTAGTCTCATTAATCCATGACAGCTGATCTAATGTGGAAGGTCTTTGGGCAGAAGGGTAAAGTGCAATTTGTTTTCTCTCTGTCCCATGTGAAATAAGCATACTTCCTGACCTACACCCTATGAAGGCATCCGCTGTTGCCAACCAGGGTCTGCCAAGAATCAATGGGTGACCTCCTAAGTTAGAATTTGGATGTAGTACTATGAAATCAACAGGATACTCCCAGGAGTCTAAAATTACACCTGAGTCCTACATTATGAATTGGTGAAATTGAAGACCACGATTTGGTCATTTTTCTTGGGACCGAATCTAATTGATTCTCTCTGCAAAATCGACTGCTGTGGGAGATAATTGTCAGTAAGAAGAAAGCTGTGGAGTAGAAGAAGGACGCAGGAACACCATTAGCTGTGGAAATCGTGCAGGAAGAAGTGAAGGCAGTCATTGAGAAGGAAGCTGTGGATTACAGGAAGTGTGCAGACACTATTCATTGTGGAAATCGCGCAGGAAGAAGTGAAGACAGTCACGATAGAAAGGAGGTAAAATTTAAACCCTTTTCTTTGCCAAATACTCTGCTCAGAACAACAGAAATTCTACATTTTCAGATATAGGAAAACAAAGGCAGAGTTAAAGATTGAAAGGTTGAAGTTTCTTGTTTCCCATTAAAATTCAAAATGTCATCTAGACTAGAACCATCGAAGTTCAATCCTACTGATATTCATGAGAGTTGTATGGAGATTTTTGAAAATAAGCAGTGGGTAAATTTGTTTGAAAAATTTGATGGGCATAATGAGCATGTTATTCTAGCTTTTGCCGAGACATTTGATGGAGAAAAGGTTGTAGTGGGAAACTTGCACTTCAGACTATCTGAAGACATCCTAGCACAAATTACTGGCCTGCCACAACAAGGAGAAAGGTTTTTCAAGACTAAACAATTTAAAGAGAAAGCATGGATGCCATTTTTGAGCAGATCAAGAGCAGGGTCAGTAAACTGGAAGAAAGGGATACCAAGTAGCTGGATGGTTCATCCTTGGGATGAAATAGTTTATGTTATCCAAAAATTTATTACTTGTGAAGGCAGATTCAGTATTGTTTATCTTTACCACATCAAGCTGTTGCAGCATTTAAAAGGTGAATGTGAGATCAATATGCCCTATTTTCTATTACAGAGTTTAAATAAGATGGCTAAGGTTGTCCAAAGGTGTCCAAAAGACAAAATGACAAGCCTTTTTCACTATGGACTTATCAAAATCATCGTCCAACATGAGTTACAAAAGCAAAATTTGACATGGTCAGGATTTTTAGTTCACAATCAGTTTGAAGAACAGGAAGAATTACTTGAACAAGGTTTAAAAGAAGATGAATTATTGATGATAACATACCCTGAGGCAACAAGCTTAAAACCGCCAAAGGGGAAGAAGAAAAAGAAAGAGGTGTTGCTGATTACTGATGAAGAAGACAACTCTGAGGTAGCAAGTTCAAAACAGCCTCAGAGAAGGATACAAACTAGGAGTGTGATAAGAGAAGAGAAACAGTTTCAAAGACAAGAGCATATTTTCACTACTTACCAGAAAAAGCCAAGGAAGTATAAGCAAGCTAGAAGCCAATCAACATTGGAAGATGAGGAGCATATACAAACCTTGGGGAGTCAAGAAGAAAATCCAGCAGATGAAATAGGGCAGGATATCCAAGACACTGATGAAGTGATCAAGCAAACAAAAAGAATTAATCTCTTCTTGGATCAGCAAGAGAAGGGAAGAGAAAAGCAGTCAAGACAGGAAATACCCAAAGGTTCAGCTTCTCTTTTCTCAGAGCAGCAAGCTATGGAAGAGGAAAAATAAGATTCAGCACAAGAGCATGAAGAATTGGGGATGGATACCAATTCTGAGCAGCTTCCAATGAAAATGAAGAAAAAGAAGGCTTCTAAAAACAATAAAGAGATTAAGAGACTGAAACTTGAAATAAAGGAACTAGAACAAATGAATGAGAAGTTAAGAGAAGCCAACTGGAAGCTGAAGGTTCAGAGGACATGCATCTCTAAATGTGCATACAAGTGGTATAAGCAAAAGAAGGTTTATAAAGCAAAGTATGAAAGACTGAAGGTCCTCTATGCATCTGGAGCTTCAACAGATGCATCATCACAGACAGGAGATTAGAAGCAAGATCAGCAGCAAAATTTTGGTTTTAAACAGGGTCAAATATTTTTGGCATAGGGAAATGCAACAGCTTCCTCTTCGGGGATATGTTGGGCACCATTTTGACCTCTTTTTGCCACCTAGATATCCTCCATTTTCCTTCATAAAACCTTCATACTGATTTGTAAAGCTTTAAAGTTCACCCATAAACTTTGGTTAAGAGGTATAAATGTCATTGCTTTTTAATAAATTGAGTTTTGAGATTTTTAAAGCATTTAAACTAAGGTTTTTATTCAGGATTACAGGATGTTCTAACTTCCCGTAATGTCTCCAAGGTTGAGCACTTGCAGGCCAGCTAGGCGTGAACTGGAAGATGGAGAAAAGATCCTCAGTGTCCAAGGATGGATGAACTTCCAATGGATAGATGATGTGGCTCTCACAGGTGTCAAGTCAACCTCAGTCAAAGGCGACCACATGTGCTACCACTCAGCACAAAAGAAGGGAAGTTTTGATTTTGTTGAGTCTCACGGATCTGATAGAGGATCTCGATGGCTAGGTTCATTAATTAGTTTCCAGGATTATAGCATTTCTAGTTTTCTTTCAAATTTGTATAAGTACTTCACAAAACAATGAAGAAAGGCATCACGATTTGGGAGAAACGCATATTGTTTCTAAACTGCATGGTTTTCTTACTGTGCAATCGATTTTATGGTGAATACATTTAATGTTAAAGTTCTGTAATTCTTCAACTGTGTGTGTGGAACGAGGCATTGGAGGGCCCCCATTGTTGAGTCTGCACACCCAATTATTTCCAGTGAATGCGATTTGGATTGTTGCAGCGATTTGGATTGATGCAAACAATTTAAATTGTGTCAGTGGTATGTTTAATTCCTGTAGGATTCAATTTTGTTCTTGCAGAACAAGTTAAACTAGTTTTCAATCAGTTTTATAAAAATCCCTATTATCTCATTGGTTGAATATTGAAGGAATAGCTTAGATTACGATCCCATTGTGCTGCACATCACTTGCATTTTTTATGAGCTCTGTTATTTTATTGGTTAGATACTGAAGGAATGGTTCAGACCACGATTTCATCATGCTGTACATTGCTGCTTATTTAATGATAAAGTGTTTAGAACAAATATACATCATGAATGCTTTTCCGTAAGGGAAATTGATGATTGGTTGTTTTATTCAGTGCTGGGATATTAGGCAGAGCCTTGTAGTCTATATCTTAGGGTTAAGGTTGATTTCTAATTGTTTTTATTATCTCAGTGTTTCACACAATTTGCTTTTATATATAAACTGCTGTGTAATTAAAAAAACAAATAAAGCTGTTCCTGTAAAGGGATTTTTATATTTTCAAGACACAGTATTTTTAATCTGTCAGTAGGTTTATTTCAAAGATAACTAGATTACCAAACAAGTCTAGCTTTGAGTCGTGATACGTGGATATGCCTCTAAGTTTACCAACCCGGATTGATATTAATTTAAGGTTTGATTTGCATCAGTAGATCAGAGCCTAACACCATTCCATGATTTAGTGAATCGACAGTTACGGGTAGGAATTTAAGTTATTTAATGAAAACAATTAATGTGTTTAACATCTATGTCAAAACTGTTTTCCATGCTTATGCAGGCCACTACCCTTTTTATTGTCTTACCAGAAGGCATGATAATGACGAAGAAGACCTAAAATTATGGACTTCACCTTCAAAGAATGCCTTGCAATCACATTGGTAAGGAGTGATAAGAAGATCACATGAATCCAACGTGTCAAATATAAGTTGATAGTGTTAATCAAAGACTTATACGGTAAATTTAATATAATATCACTTACTTATAGTTGTCTCTTACTCTTTGTGTCTTAACACATTTAATATTTTATGGTTGTCTTTGCGCCATGACCCAATATGTATTATAAGTTGAGGATGTGAATGCATAATAATCCTTAGTTATGACAATGAGAGGAGGATTTAAAGATAAAAGGATGTAAAGACAAGTAATTTTTATATGTATTTTGGTAGCGCTGAGGACAAATGTTGTGACGAACCACAAATGTTTGGAAGGACGGAGGGAGATTACATCGCAATCATGCCACCCATCAAATTGAAGGCTATTCTCGAGCCAACAATTGTTCTTTTAATTTTCTTAATAACTGTTGTTTCTCCATATCGTGTGCCCAATGAAACCTCTCTATAGAAATGCATAAATCGGCTTGTGCACAATTTGTAATCCTACCTACATGTCATTATTTGTATTTGCATGACATTGAGTGTTCTTTATAGTTGTCGTGAGTCCATGATATATTCATGCAAGAAATGAAGTCTTGTAGAGGAGGACCTATCAAACTAGCCTTTTAAATTTCATTTTGACGAAAAAAGAGTGGACATTGGTAGCAAGGTTCACATAGGTAGTAGGCACAAATTTTTAAGCTCCTTTCGAGCTTAGTAGTAGACTAGTAGATTTCTTTTTTGTTATAGTTGTAGTTGTTGACAAAATTTCACACTTTAGATTGTAGCCCCAAGTGACTCGGGAGTCAGAGTCACATCTCGATGGCTAGTGCCTCGTAGTCATCAATGATAAATGGTCATATTGCACAACTACGCAGTGAGTGCATGACATGAGTGAGTAAGTGATTATAATTTATCATATTTCCAATGTTTTGAATGACGAGTTGAACTTTATAGCATAGGAATTTGAACATCTTGAGAAATTTATATGGATAGGTAATTTCAAATGTTTCCCTTCTTTTGAAATAGTGATATAAATTATGCCCTTCTTAATTGTAAGAGTAAACTTTAGATTTTAAAAAAAATTTGAAGAACAATTTTAATTTTACACTTCTTAGAAAGGAAAGGATTGAACCCTTTGGAAGGGATGGGAAGGGCTCAATTTTGAACGTCTTGCAACTTTGTTTAATGTTAAAGTGTAGTTGCATCTTAGAGATTGAACGGATGACGTGAACGTGAGGGTCCCATATTTTGCACCTCAACGTCATGGTCACAAAATCTACCAATATCACTTGAAATTTCCTACCCACAATAACTTTTTAGGTTGAGGAACTTTTTACAATTCATACAAAACAAAGGTTATAATTTATCGTTTAAATATCTAACTTATAATTTTAAAAAAATTATTAATTAAATTTGTTTATTATTGATTTTAAAATAAGTATATAAATATTAAATAAAAAAACTTATTTTAATTATTATAGTTTTATCAAACTTGTTTAGGGAGATCAAATTTTGTGAATTTTTTTTTTTAATGTTAATGGTTAACATGAATTTAGGTTGATCCAAGGAAATATGGTTTGGTTCTTGGGATGCAATTTACCATTATCATCCGCAATCTCCCGCTTTGTATTTGATCTACTAGTTAAGGAACTGACAAAAGGAAAAAGATGTAGCTACTCTTTTGTATAATATTTCACTTTTTCATGGAAATGTTTTATAGGTAATAACATTATAACAAATCCAGCCTAATTCCTATGTAGCTAATTAATATTTTAACAAATGACACACCAAGTCTTATAGAAAATGCAATTCTCATTCTTGCAGTTGTTATGAATCAAGTTGAGGGATTACTTGCAATTACTAAAAATGTGCAGTCCCTTTAATTGTCTGCCTTCCAAGATTGGAGAATTGTATTGCAATTTTGGAAGAACAATGTCTAGTTGAGTGCAATGCTCTGAAGGATGTCTTCATTGGAGTTCATGTAAAATCTCGAGTCGGAGGTGAAGAGTGTTGGGTTGCTTTGCAGATTCACATAGTAATTATTGTCGAAAGAATTTGGAGTGAGTACATACAAGGGATTGTTGATGGTGTTATTAACAACCATGCATATTTAATATAGATTGCTTGGAAAATGGTTTTCTAAACTTGGATCCATAATTACTTTTCCTATGCTAGTTTTATATCATCTGTTATCAAAGCAGTTGCAGTGAGCAATCCAAATTGTGTGTCCACCTAAAACATTTGAGGCTAAGAAAATAGTTTTATCTTAAGTTGGATTTATTCTTTGAATTGCATGAAATACAATTTGAGTAAATTCAATAAAAGAAGTGTTAAAATAGTTAATATTGTATTTTTTTTGGGAAGTTGCACATGTGAGCATGACAAATATGACACAATATACCCAAATACTTATAAAATATGTCCAATAAATTTGTTCATTTATAAATATGTTCAATAATGTGTTTGTTATTATCATTTTTTCTTTTATTATTTTGGTGATACTAGATTACATCTTGAAATAAGATCAATATGGAAGTTACACTCATAATATGCGTTTGTTATTATCATTTTTTTTCATATTATTTTTGTTCCATTTTTATGTAAAAAGCTTATGTTTTGTATTTTGATACTTTGGTGATAATTGAGTGTAGATCCAACTAAACAATGTAAATAAAATTTACGATTTTTTTTCAATAGAAAAAAAAAACGAATCTAAATAAGTACTTATAGGCCTCCCGTACTTATGAAATCTAGCCACGAGATATTGTAAGCAATATATTCATCAATAGAAAGGTTTCCAAAAATTCAATTCGTATTCCATGAAGGTTAGAACTTTGGGTGGAATGGTCGTGGTGAGGACTATAGGTTTGACAAATATATTATGAGGAAGATGAATAAGTGTTATAGGACACATGTTACAAGAAAGTATTAATGGATGGATTCTCCAAATAATCTTGGTGGTAATTTGAGGCAAGTAGGAAAGATAAAACTAGAGGTAAGAGAAACTAGTTTCAATTTTTTTAATATTGAGAAAACAAAAAGACTCGTTCTTTATAGATGCCAATTTTTTATATGCTTAACGACACCATATTATCTTGATCCCTCCATAAGGAAATTAATGAGACAGATGTTATCTTTGTGTTATGTGGTGACATACAACCCTTAACTACATGCACATTATTTCATGAAACACACAAGTGATAGTTATTGGAGATCATTTTTGTCATAGAAAAAATGTCGTATGATGCTTAAATTCAATTAAATTCAACTACGAGATGTAATAAAATGAAGCACTTGTGGAAGGAGGATCCCACCTACAAGGGTTCAATAACATACAATATGAATATGAATCACGAGTATGTTATATAATGAAGTCATGGAGAGTGGAAAATAAAAATTTATTTAAAAAACTTTTAAAGTAGGATGAAATATAATAAATAATGCACAAAACTAATAAAACCCCAATCATAGTCAAATTAGAAGGACTAGAAAAAGGAATTTGATAAATACCTTGAAAAAAATTAGACAAGGATAAGTGTTATCTGTAAAATATCTATAGTTCCCTCGAATGTTTACTAGAAACCAATAGCAAATAAATTCTAGACAAGTGTATAACCAAGGCCTGTTATGATCTTTAATGCTTTGGTATGAATACCTATGCTAGTTTTCTAGTACTCGACGTACGTTTCAGACTGCTCAGCATAGTCCATCATCAGGATGAAATGTGAGAGGATTGGAGGAAACATCCTCTATAAAAGAGTAATGGAAGACTATTGGTTAACCAGGGAGTTCAAGAGTCTATCCAATAATATCTTTATCTCTTAATTTCCGTATGAGAGGTTTCCAAATTTCACTAATAACCAGACCATCATCTCTATTAAAAATTTTAGGTTGCTTTTCAATTTCCATTGCTTCTTGAATGTGTCTCATAATGTAATTATCTTCAGTGGCTATGAATTTGGCCTGTTCAATGCACATGTAATGTTTTTTCTTGATGGAGTGTTCTTCCACCACAGAGCTTTTTGTTCTATTATGCCTTATGTCCGAACAATTCTCTTTTAATATCACCTTTATGGAGCAACCAGTCTCACCAATGTATAGCTTTCCACAAGAACAGGGAATAGAGTAGACCCCCTTTTTTAATTTTGAATCCACCAGGTCTTTCATCTTATCAAGTAAGTTTCTCAATGAGTTCAGAGGAGAGAATATAGTACTAATATGTTTTTTCTTTTGTGCCCTGGATATCCTATCCATAGTTCCTTGAATGTATGGAAGGAATATTACCCCTTTGCTTTCATCCTTTTGTCTAGGTTTTGAATATTCTTTTCCAAATCTTTCTTGAAGGCTCGATTTATGTCCCCAATTTTGTAACCATTATCTTGAAGAACCTTATGGATATGATTCATTTCTTTGTCTAGATGTTCATTTTCTGCAATTCGCACCGCTCTAGTGGTGAGGGTTTTAATGATGCCAAGTTTTTGAGAGGGTACATGGTGCGAACTTGCATGAAGGTATTTGTCTGTGTGTGTCTTTTTTCAGTATACCTAGTGGGAAAGAGAGCCATCATTCCTTCTCATGTGTTATGTTTCTTGACCCTTAATGATCCACCTAACAGTTTCCATTGTTTGTTTACTTCGAACATGACAGGTTCAGCATTGAATTCGACTAGTTCCACACCTCGACAGGTTCAACATCGACTTAGAAAGGTTCCGCACCTCAAAATAATAAACATCAACTTCGACAAGTTCCGCACCTTGACAGGTTCAATATCGACTCGACAGATTCAACATATTGACATGCATCGTCAACACTGGCGACTGACAAACTATGACATATTGATTCTCTATCTTCTAGATGTTTGTAACGATTGAAATTCTAAACTGTTTCAACTTCTCTTGTAATAGAACGTAACGATGATACAACCCAAGCGTTCTCAACACTTTGTTTAATCATGTACTTTATTGTAATTTACATCAAAGTAATGAGCAGTAATGCAGTAATGAAGTAACAGATATTGGTTCGAATTATTGCATATTTTCTATGTGTATGTTTCTATGCAGTGTTTTTCCTACTTTTATTATTATTAATATGCTTCTGCCATTACAATACTTGATTCATTCAATCGAATTATTGTCCCCGTAGTGCACCTGGGCATGCATGGATAATTGGTATTAGAGTTTTTTCGTGCTTAACTCATGTGCAGAAACTTCTATCGAGGTTACCTTACTTATGCATGTTCAAACACACTTGCAAATTCAACAATCCAAGAAAACACTACCTTCGACTTCAGAGTATCTATCTACTCACAACACTAGATCGAAGATGGTCGGAGAAACAGAAATTAGACATGCAACTGATGAGACAGAGCAACTCATAGAGAAAGCACTGGCTCGACAACAAACCAAAATGTTCACCCAGTTCAATGATATTCTCAAGCTATTCACCTTGACATCAGGAGGATTCTCGAAAATATCCAATTGCGACAAAATCAGTCCATTCAAGGTGCAAATAAACTTGGATATACCGAACCTAGAAGGAAAGATTGATGCAAGATCTGTAGAAAATTGGATACAACAACTAGAATCGTATTAAAATGTTAACCAACTCTCAAAAGCTAAAAATATCACCATTGCATCCTTAAAGATGTCGACCTTTGTGCACTAATCATGGGATAGCCTATCGACAAATATGGAGAAAGATGTATACCCCATAGAGACATGAGATAAATTTGTCGAGTACATCCGGAAGGAGTTCTACCCACCCAAGTACATTGAATAGCAGTATACGAAGTGGCAGGAACTAAGGCCTTGGAAAGACCAGTCTATACAAAGTTACACCAACTAGTTATATCAGCTCATGGCTAGACTTGGAATTTAAGAAGAAGAAAAATTGCTTGTTTTGAAGTGTACGTCAACGGATTTTCCTCGTACATTCAACAAGAGATGGATTTTATGACTTCCAGTACGGTTGCGTATGCATTCCACTATGCTAGTAAGCTTGAATCCAAATAGGAATTAAAAACATGCTTCGTGACTAAGCCGACAGGATGAACATCCGACAAGAAGTCACCAACTGAATTCAACAATTCAATACACCCTTCTTAATCGAATATGACAAATAAATACCATGGAAAAAAACACTCTTAGAAATATAAAAGTGAACATAGCAAAAAACCCCCTTCCAGGAAATGGTGTGATTACCCCAATTCATCATGGCATGATAGGTCTAAATGCAAGGCTCTTAAGAAATTTTTGGCAAAATTGTCTACTGTTAGGATTATAATCCTCCCTTTTCCAATTTTGTCAGTTATTTCTAAATCAAGAGTATGTCTAAACCGGGAATTCTCTTAGTCTATTTTTAGTCACTAACTCAATTGGGTCCACTTAGCCTAATTGGGGCACATGTACTAGTTACTAAAGTGCGGGGAAAACTAATTGAGGCCAACTACCACTGATTACACATGCATGCATCAGTTTAGGAGCCTCCTAGATCAATCCCTACAAATTAGGAGTCATTGGGAGTGCCAACACCAACCTCCATTAGTTGAGTTTAATTGGTGACTAATCAAGCTCAGTTAGGATTCAGTTACATTCAGTTCTACTCAGGTAGCACTAGGTTTGCATGGATACATGTAGGTGAGGCACATTCTCTCACCTACCACAGTCAGTTAACTAGTTAACTAACAATTAACACTAAATTAGACACTTGAGTTGGGTTGTTGAACTCCGATGGTGATTTAGACATGTCCTAGTTTCCTTGCAGTCAAGTAGAGTCTAACCAATTCGAATTTCCTCACATGGATTTGAATTGCATGTGGCTATTTAGCCATTGTATTACATTGTAATTATTATCCATTTAATTTTGATTATTGAAAGCATTCACAGTTGCAAGCTTTTTTCACTGTTTCATTCTTCAATTCCTGAGTAAAAGTGTGTGATCTATTTTGTGATTTGTGTGTTGATCCATATATCTATGTGCTCAATTTTAATATCTACCTCTAACTTGTCTAAAAAAACTCTGATAGAATATGACCCAAAAGCATCAACCCTTTTGACATCGACACCAACCACTCGAATAGCCTCGACTACCGTCAACGAGGAGGAAGGAGAGCACATGTTCCATACATAGATATGGTTTCAAAACAATACATTATGTTTAATTGTGGATAATGGAAGCCATAAGAACTTTGTTTATGAAGATCTTGTGAAGAAACTAGGTCTTGTCACCACTCCACATCCTCAACCTTATAATATCAATTGGATGAAGGATGGAAAGGAACTAAGGATCACTCAACAATGAAGAATCACCTACTTCATTAATCCTTTTGAATATGAAGTACTATGTGATGTGGCACCTCTTTCCGTAGTCGACGCCTTCTTTGGAAACCTTACTTATGGGATCGACATGGGATTTATCAGTCATGACCTCAAAAGGTTATTATCAAAATACGGTACCAATGGTATGGTATACTAGAGCAACAATCTATGCCAACGGTTGCAATGATATCTTCTAAACAAATCAAGAAGGCCATCAACCATGCTCATAAATTTGCATTGATCATGATTAAGCTTCAACAACCTAGGAAGACTGCAGCAACCATTCGACTCAATGACCAATGCAACTCTCGATAGCAACAACAAATCAACAATATTCTTAATGAATACCAAAACATATTTCAAGAGCCAGAAGGAGTACCTCTACATTTCCAAGTAAAACACTCCATTGAACTTGTTCCTGGTTATTCATTACCTAACACATATATTTACAAAAGATCCATTATTGAGAATGAAGAGATTCACAGACAGATTCAAAATTTTATCAACAAATGTCACAGTCGGCCCAAATCCTCTCCTTGTGGAAGTCTAGTCATCCTTGTTCCAAAGAAAGATGGGACTTGGCGCATGCGCATCGACTAACAGGATCTCAACAAGATTTTGGTAAGGAATAAATACTCCCTACCAAGGATAGACAAACTAATAGACTATCTAAAAGGTGCCAAATTATTTACTAAGATCGACCTCAAATCGTGATATCATCGAATTACAATCGATCCCACTGATGTATGGAAAGATTCTTTCAAAACCAAAGAAGGATTGTTTGAATGGTTAGTCATGCCTTCCAGCTTAACCAATGCACCTGCGACCTTCATGAAATATATGGATGACATTCTTCGACATTTAATTAGAAATTGTGTCATTGTCTACTAGACTATATCTTTATTTTCTGTCGATCATTGGAAGAATATGTCTGGCAATTTTGAAAAGTCCTCGACACTCTTCGACAACATAGACTCTATTTGAACATGGATAAATGTTCATTTGCAAAGAAAAACATCGAATATATGGGTTATGTAATCGACTCTGCAGGCATTCATGTCGATCTAGACAAAGTACAAATCCTTCAAGAGTGGCCCATTCCTCAAAACATTCATGAACTAAGAAGTTTTCTTGGTTTGGTGAATTTTTATTGACGATTCATACTTGGCCTTAGTCACATGGCTTGGCCTTTGAATTAGTTGGCTAAGGAAAATGGGAAAACTGACTACAATTGGACATAAACACAACAACAAGATTTTAAGCAAATCAAACACAAGCTCTGTACTTCACCACTACTTGTGTTACCTGATTTGAATAAGCCTTTTGAGATTGATACAGATGCATCGAACTATGCCTTAGGCGTTGTGTTCACTCAGACTGGTCACCTAGTCACTTTTCATTCCGAAACTTTTAACGACATCATCATAAGGTATTCGATATATGAAAAGGAATTTTATTTCATTGTGTAAAACCTTAAGAAATGGATACATTATGTTATTCGAAAGGAGACAATCATTCTTACTGACCACAAGCCTTTACAGTTTACCCATCCTATTCGAAGTTACAAACACCTTGACAACTCAAGTGGATTAATTACCTACAACAATTTAAATTGGTAATTAAGTATCGAAAAGGTAAATCCAATTCCACAGTCGATTGTCTAACTCGAACACCCATTACTCTCCTTTTTACAATGATGAGTATGTAGGGCTATGACACCACTACTTGGACTCAATTGTATTTAGTAGACTGCAACTTTTCTGCAATTTATCAACTACTTCAAACCAACCCGTCATAAAAGGCTTAAGGGTATTTTGTTAAAAAAAGTATTCAACATTTCTATGATCTCATTTTTTAATCAATTTTAAGTGATATGTGAGCTCCCAAGTGCATGACAGGGAGAATAGTTCAATTGAATGAATCAAGTACTATTATGGTGGAAGCATATTAATAATAAGCAAAGCAGGAAATACACTACACACAGAAACATACACATAGACAATATGCAATATTTCGAGCCAATATTTGTTACTTCATTACTGCATTACTGCTCATTACTCTGATGTAAATTACATTAATGTACATTCTTAAATAGAGTTCTTAAGGGTATTTTTTTAAAAGGCTTAAGGGTCCTTTATTTGGTGGAGCTCCATCTAGCATCTAGAAGTGGATCCACTTCTAGATGCTAGGATTAAGGGTATTTTGTTAAGAGGCTTAAGGGTCCTTTATACCCTTTTGTATAAAGGACTCATCTTCCCACATCAAATATTCTAGTGTTAAGTTCTTCCACTTGATGAGAGTACTTTGTAATAACTCAATTTCATAGTTGTTTTGTTCTTATTTTAGTGGTTTGTTTAGGTTCCAATATGATTTTTCCTTCATCAAGCTCCAACAAGATAGTTTGAATTGGGAACAGGGGGGTTCAATCAGTGAAATTGTTACATATTATGATCATTTGTAGGATATTAAATAATATCCCTAGTTTCACTAAATATTGGAAAATGCCTCCTAAAATTGTATTGTTGAACCCTCTTCCCAATATACCTTTTCAATTAAGAAAACCCCTAGTTTCACCAGATGTTGTAGGTATCCATTTTTATCTACCCATTTTCAATACCCCCTTTATATCATATTATCAGATTGTAACAAACAATATCCCTAACGCTTCTTAGTATAAGAAAACATGATGTTAAATAAAATAATAGTGTAATGCTAATAATGATCCCACTAGGGTTGCATGGGCGACTGAGTAATTTTTAGCATTGGATAGTTGAATACCAAACATAATAGTAATGGGGTAGGAAAAATGCATAAAAGTAACACAATCAAGAGATAAATGTAACAAATAAAGTAAAACACTGATAATCCAATAGTCATTGCAATGCTTAGAAAATATGAGAATTGCAGATGTTTCATGCCACAACCTACCAATCTAGCATTTTAATATCATGTAAATACAAGTATAGTGATAGGGATATCATGTTTTCTATAAGATTAATAAATTAAACTCCATAAAAATGAAAAAATGAAACCCTTTCGTGGATGGAATTCCCTACCTTCCTATCAATACAAGCATCGTTGATGTTTGAACCCAAATGAACATAGAAAAAATCCTCTCACTTTACAATAACACCATATGATCATGTGCATAGCTTGGATTTGGGTCATTCATAAGCTGAAATTATTTTCCTCTACTTTCTCTACATTTATTCTTATAATCAAGGGAATTAACAACATTTAGTTACCTTTTCTTGCGTTATACCTAGTTTTTTTTATCTTTACAGGAGGGGAAAATTTCCATTGTTAACTTTCAAGCATGCAATAGTTATAAAGATACACATTTGGTGAAACTTATATGAGTCCATTTCATGGTAACGATAAGACATAGGGTATGTATATAAGGATGTATATTTTCACCTATGTTCATGTTAGATCCAATACAATATTAAAATGGATGCATTGCATATAAGAATTGAAATTACAATTATGAATGTGCCAAATATAACTCAATCAAACAACTATTCGTAAGTGGTAATGTGAGAATACAGAAGATTGAAAGAAATAATTAGTCAAGAAATATTGATCTAAATTTTCTTAGTTCTAGTAAGCCAAGTAATATTGATCTCACTTCGCTTGGTTATCATGGAGAAAGGTTTGATTGAATCTAAATACCCATCCAAACCCTAACTTAAAAAATCATTCTTTAAAAAAAGAGTTTATAAGTTCAATGATTTGGAGATATAAATACATTCCACGATTTGGAGTGTATTCCTTAGCAGCAATTAGGACTGATATGAATCTGTCCCATGGTTTGGAGTTATGAATCTAGCCCGCGATTTGGAGTTCAGTCCATAGAAAAAACTAGGACTAATATGAATTCAAGCCATGATTTGGAGGTATGAATTGAGCCCATCATTTGGAGGTATGAATCCATCCCACAATTTGAAGGTTATTCCTCAGCATGCCAAAATAAAATAACTCCCAATATGTATATTACTATGTCAAATAAAAAAAACCCTTAACCCCTTAATACAAGGAAATATATTTTTGAGGTTTTTAGGAGTATTCAAACGCCAAATATGAATGGATTTGATATGTTGATTCCTCACTAGTGAACCCCCCGTGGAATTGGTATCTTGTCTCCTATTATCTTATTTAAGCAAGAAACATGGAAAATTGAGTGCGCCCTTAAAGATGAATGCAACTGCAATTTGTAATCCATGCTGCAAATATTTTACAAAATTTTATAAGGACCATAGTACTTGGGCGATAATTTATTTTCGTTATTTAGTTGCTTGAGGGGAATATATTTGTAAGGTTGTAGCCTAAAAACATACAATCCTTTTTTTCAAAACTCCTTTCAATGTGATGTTGATCCACTTGTTGTTTCATCCCATTTTTTATATAACCAGGTTGTCCTTCAATACCTAGAGAACTTCTTTCTAATGCTTGAGGTTGTTTTCCACATCTTGAAATTTAGATTTTCCTTTCAAGGGAGATGTGACAAATGGAGGTTGGTACCCACAAAGTTCCATAAATGGGGACATTTTTTATGATGTTTGGAAGGAAGTATCGTACCACCATTCTTCCAAATATAAACATTTCTCCCGTTTTTTTTGTTTATCAGATGAAAATAAACAAATATATCCTTCCAAACTTTTGTTCACTATCTCATTTTTCCTATCAGATTGGGAATGATAAAATAAATTGTGAGCCAATTGGGTACCCAAAAACAAAATTTGAGTCCAAAATTTTCCAATGAAAATTGGATCTCTATCACTTACAATCATCTTTGTGTTCCCATGTAGCTTTTGAACAATTTATGTGAATGTTGCAGTTGTCGTACTTGCGTTAAAAGGGTGAGGTAGTACACAAAAGTATGCATACTTAGTGATTCTATCAACAACCACCATAATAACATTCTTCCCTTCTAACTTGGGTATACCTGCGATAAAATCCATTGAGACTTCTTCCCAATGCTAACAAGGTATGTCTAATGGTTGTAAAATACCCGAGGTCTTAATTATTTCAATCTTATTTTGTTGGAAAACAAAACATCTTGCCACAAACATTTGAACATCATATTAAATACCTTGCCCAAAAAAATCCTTCTTAACCCAATGGTAGGTTTTTAGGAATCTTGAGTGTCATCCTATAGGAGAGATGTGTAATTCCATAAGGACCTTTAGTTTGAGTTTGGATTTCTTACATATATATAAGAGATCCTGATACCACAGTGAATAATTTCTCCACACAAAATTTGATATATAATACACTGAGATCAATTTTGTAGCTTTTGAATGAGAGTCTACACTAATAGGTCATTATTCCATTTTTCCCTTTCTTGTACTATCCAATTGGGTTATATAATAGAAATAACACAAAGTAATGCCTCAACATCCTCATCTTTTCTTGAGAGTGCATTTGCGACCATATTTTGTTTCCATTTTTTTAATGATGATTACAAATTCATATCCCAGCATCTTAGTTACCCATTTTTGTTTCTCTTTTAATGATAGTCTTTGTTCCAATAAGTATTACGACTATCACGATCTATTTTTACCTTGAAGTTCCTACCTATTAGTTAAGGACTCCCTTGCTTAAGTGTATGTACTATTACCAACATTTCCTTCTCATAAATGGGTTCATGTAAGTTATTTCCCTTTATTGGATGAATTTCAAAAGCAAAGGGTATTCCTTCTTGTATTACAAGATCAACAATGCCATTTCCTGAGGCATCACGTTCCACAATAAAGGTTTTTGTGAAATCTATTGTGGTCAAGACATGGAATTTGCACATTTCCTCTTCAAGTTGTTCAAAATATTGAGTTTCCTATGGAATCGAAGATAATGAATCCTTCTTCAATAATGTTGTCAGAGGTGTTTCTATTCTTCCATAGTTCCAGACAAACTTGTAGTAGTACCCTGTCAAACCTAACAATACTCTAAGGTTCTTCAAGGTTTTGGGAATCGTCGAGTCCATCATAGATTTAATTTTTTTAATGTCTATGTTAACACCTTCATGAGATATAATATGACCCAAGTACTCTATGTCCTTTACCCCAAAGAAATATTTGTAAGGTTTTGCATATATTTGCTGCTCCTTCAGTAGTTTTAGCTCCCTATCAACATGTTGAACATGTTCTTTGCAATACTTGCTATATATTAGTATACTGTTAAAAAATATTGACAAAACATTCGAAGGAAGGGCTTGAAAATGGAATTCATCTAACCTTGAAATGTGAAATGTGCATTCGCAAGGTGAAAAGACATATCCATAAATTCATAATGTCCTTCATGAGTTCCAAATGATGTTTTTGGGATGTCTTCTTCCTTTATTCTATTCTAAGGATTCCCTAAATGAAGATCAAACTTTGTGAAGTAAACTGCTCCATTTAGTTCATGTAAGAATTTATTAATGAGCAGAATGGGAAACGTATCTTTAATGGAGATATTGTTGAGCTCTCTATAATCAAAACACATACACCGCGTGTCACATACCCCAATTTTGTAAAATTATGTAAATTGTTTTATTATATTTCTGAGACATTATGTTAAAATTAATCCTAAGTAGGGATTGATGACTCAGCAGAGTCAACAATAATGGAGTGTCATTCAGAATATTTTATTATTTAATAAATAAATTATGGAGACAACAGCATGGGAGAGCTGTTAAAAAGAGGTTACTGGTCAAACTGGTGGATGGAACTAGGTGGCAGGCAAAAGACAAGTGGCAGCATCCTCAAACACTTCATAAGTTGCAAGTGGCAACTTCCCTATATTTGGGGTCATGATTCCCCAAGAAAGTGGAATCAGAGCAGGTGGCTCATTAAATGACAGTTAACCCAACAAAGACCTAGGCAAATTTTTAAAAGTACTCAATGAAGAGAGCTGAGGCTGCTCAATTATT
Source organism: Pseudotsuga menziesii (assembly GCA_001517045.1). Taxonomy (NCBI): domain Eukaryota; kingdom Viridiplantae; phylum Streptophyta; class Pinopsida; order Pinales; family Pinaceae; genus Pseudotsuga; species Pseudotsuga menziesii. The sequence continues at coordinate 218,608 of LPNX010382140.1, forward strand.
TTCCAGAGAGAATGCATTCAGGTGAATGTTATTCAGGAAATTCATTGAGGAAGAGGGAAAAATAGTAAGGAAGTTGTTTGAGAGGAATGCTACAGTAACTTGGTTATTTTACAGCTTCTTAGCTGGGAGAACTTACTGATAAGTTCTGAGTTAATACTGAGTTGAATACTGGTATCTGACTTTGCTGCACCTAGTTCCAGCCAGGGAGACCAGAGCAAGCTCGGGGGTCCTGAGAAGTTGCTGTCTGAGCGCTCTCCAGGAGTTGGTAGGGAGGAACGGCCTCCCATTGCTGTTGTTGTCCACAGTTTAAACAGGTTCTGTAATTATTTCTTTATGTTTACTGAGTTTAAATGGATGCATGTTATGTCTATTTATAGGTCTGAAGTAGTTAATTAAATTTCAGTAAAGTTAGTATTGCAGAATACCATAAGTAAATCTGTTAGTAGTACTGTGTTTTTCCACATCTGGTATCACTAGACCGTACTCTAGCACAGCATCTCGGTGATCAGAAGTAGTATTCTTCTGAACCAAGTTCCTATTTAGCTATTTCAAGTGTTTCCATAAACTTACATGTTATTTTCTTATAGACAGAACAAGGAAAGAAAAGTTAATTTTTAGTACTGTTTATTTGTCTCTACTGTAAAGTTTAGATAGTAAAGGATCAGTTAGAATTTTATACTGCTTACTATAGTTCATTCTACGTAACAGGATAGTTTCTTTATTAAAATAAGTTTAAGTAAGAACTAGTATTATAAATTACTGTTAACAATTCAAGACTGTAGATAATGTGTATTATAATGTTTATTCCTTTCTGGTTGATTTGTTTCTTTTGTTTCAAACTAAGTTGTACAGGTTACGGAGTTTATGCTCTTTTTCTGAATAGAAGTATGTTAATAATTCATTCTTGTAGAATAATTATAAGTAAAACATTCATAAGTAAACATTTTCAACTAAGGAAATAAACTATTTACAACAGAGTTTTGAAAGAATAGTAAAAACTACAAAGAAGTAAATATTGAATAGTATTCCAATAATTATAAAAACAATCAAAGTTAAATACAAGGAGGACCTATTATTACAACTAAAAATAAGATTGTTAATACTGTATTAGTAATTATTATTGTAATAATAATGTTTATATTGACATATATCTATTAACTAGTATGAACCCTACTTTTATTACTTTAACCAAGTATATCATTATAAACAATACATAGTATAACTCAGGTATTTAACCTGATAGCAAATCTGTAAAACAATTTCGTATTTTAACTAACTCAGATGTTTATAAAATCAAAGGTAAATAATAGAACTGTTCTTTTAACAAGCTTAGTCGTTAGGGTAATGGTTTTACCCATAAATACAAAAGAATAGTAATATTATTATATTCAATATCAAAGTAGGAAAAAATATTGTTTACAAACTATAAAATAGGGTTAAAACCCTAGATATTTATTTATTGCAAGAAAATAATATTTATAAAAAAATAAGATAAGAATTTATTATGACCGCATTGTAAAACAATATTATAAGGCTGTTCTAAGCGTGAAGACTAATTATCTCTTATACAGAGTTTAAACAAGAAAGAATGCATTAATACAGTCTAAGGTAAATCTGTACAAAGGAAAAGACAAGGGTATAGGATGCTCGACCAACGAGCTTAAGTAACGAAACCACATCAGAACCTAACTAGACAGATGTCTTTGCAACAAAAAAATTATTTAATAATAGAAGATCTAGTAATAATCTTCTTACGGCCGGGTTATTAAATGAAACGCAGCAAGTATTCATTTACTTAATCTTTCCAATACTGCTTCAAGAATATATGCAAGAGACTAAATCAGTTTTCAAAATAACACCAAGCTGAGGGTAAAAAACCTAACCCTTTTCATTTAATCTCAAGAACTTCTCCAACGCTGTTTCTAAATAACTTAGACTACCCTTATGATTTGTCTTAGGGGTGAATAGGGTTAGTAAGAGGTAAGGTAATAATATTGAGGGGGGGGTTAAGTAGGGTTAATGAGGTCAGATTAAATGGTAGGTTTAATTTATGTTTTGAAAAAAGGGGGTGGGGTATGGAGATTTTTTATTAATATTATAACTTATTAACCAATTTCAAATAAATTTTTATAAAAAATTTATTATTTGTCACGGGCCTACAGTTGATTAAATTGTCTCTATGGTTCATATAGGTTTGTTTAGTTGGTGTTTTATGGATTTTTTTCAATCCTCCGTGAATTCACGGAGGATTGAAAAAAATCGAGCAGCATTTCAGCTTGCCCGGGACACATTTCAAAATTAAACCGGTAGCATAAACCCTACCGGTTGGCATAATTTATATATATTTATAACAAATTAACAAAAA
>LPNX010382151.1:14857-29541 GCA_001517045.1 Pseudotsuga menziesii
CCCTCTCTCAGAAACCTTTCAATCCCAACAACAACCACAAGTCCAAAAATAAAGACAAGAGCAGGAAGACAACTACTACCCAGAAGGAAGGAGGAAAGCTCCATTGCAAACATTACGACACCGATTTATGAAGTGCTTTTGAAATCGGTGTATGTTGTAATCGCTACAAGATCTGACTTGAGTGGATGGTTAATTGAATTTTTTTAACAAGGCGTCGTATTGCTTTGAAGACGCATTCAAATTTGAAAACTGTAATCGCGTGTACAGCTGGTCATGAGATTTGATGTGATTCAAAGGATCCTTATAGAGGGTTTTTCAAAGATTTATAGTGAATAATGACATTTCTGAAGGTAGATGATATTTTAGAAGTTATTTAATATGATTGATCTATTTCCTGCGATTTGCTCATTCATATCTCTGTGAAAGATATTTTTTCTATCATGGAGGTGAGCAACGTTAAGCCGTGACGAGCTGATGAAACGGAAATTGTAGAAGAGACATGGAATATATTGATAGAAGAGTTGTGGTTTCAAATTTTGGCTAGACTTCCCATGATAGCAATTTTCAGGTTGTGTCTAGTATGCAAACGCTGGAACAATATTTTTAAATCCTTGGAATTCAAAGAGTTAACCTCCAGCTTAATGGTTGTTGGTACTCTGGCCTTTCTCATTTCACGCAAGGAGGGCTCATATGGCATCAAATATTTCTGGATTAGCATGGAAAACAGCTACAAGTTCCATAGATTATCAATCGATTTCCTTCCAAACCTGAAGACTGTATTGGCCAGTTGCAAAGGCATACTTTGTTGTTCTGGTGCAGGTGAATCCAAATACATCTGCAATCCTGTGTCTAGATCATGGATTCAACTACCCGCTTGCAATGAACTTAAATGGTGGGATTTCTATGGTTTTTCTTTTGATCCTTGTACAAGATGCAGTTTTCTAATCGCTGGAAGAAATCCTAGGGAAGGTAAGGATAGGGTCATGGAAATATATGATTCTCACAAAAATGAATGGACTGAATTCAAGGCTAGCGTGAACAAAATCTATCTGCCTTTATCAGAAGGCACATAACGTCTGGCCGAAAATTGGCACCTTAACCTCTGGCTGAAAATTGATTTCTTTTGTTGGCTTATACTCCGAAGAAGAATCCTTACATGGGATAACCTGCTAAAAAGAGGCATGACTGGGCCTTCCAGGTGTGTCTTGTGTTCCTCAGCTTCCAAAACTATGAATCATCTCCTTGATGAATGCTATTTTGCATCTGAGCTATGGGACAGAGGAGAGCAACGGTTCAGACAAGGGGCCCGTGTGAAAGGAATCCCATCTGAAACTATTGCCAGCTGGCCCCCAAAGGTGTTTAAGAATGCTATCTTGAATCGACTATGGGAGCTCTTCCCTGGCTTCTTGATCTGGGAAATATGGAAAGAACGCAATGGCAGAATCTTTGATGAGAAAGGGCGACCTCCAGAAAAATTGTGGCTCAATATTGAGCTACACCTTAGAGAAACTCTAGGGCTCACGCGGTGGACAGGGGAGGACTTCAAAGCTAGCATCCAGGAACGTCTGATTTTGAACGAATGGGGTGTCTCCACTATCCCAGCTTATCAAGGAAGGAACCTGGCTATATCTCAGGCAAGTAACAGCCCAAACTGTTTGTCACCCCCCGGGTCATGATCTATTAAGTTAAACTTTGACAGGGCTGCACAAGGTAATCCCGAGCCGGCCGGTTATGGAGGAGTGGCTCGTGATCACAAGGGGCACGTGATGGGGGTTTATTGGGGAGATCTGGGCGAGAGCTCCAATAACTTTGCAGAATTGGAAGGCTTAGTTCATGGTCTTTGCTGGGTGAATACCAATGGGTGGTCTCCGTTGCTGGTTGAAGGTGACTCTCGCCTTATCATCGACCTAGCAACCAGACTTCAAGCTGGTTCATCGACCTCCAAAGTCTCCTGCAACTGGCGATGGGAGAGTAGAGTTGAGGAACTGTCTCACATTCTCCATTCGGCTCCCGCCATCACCTTTATGCACATTCGAAGGAAGGGAAACAAAGTTGCAGACGCAGTGGCCAACAAGGGCGTGGGGGCAGGGACCTCCTTTCAGGAAATCTTATCTGCTCCAGTGGAGGATTTGGAGTTTTTCCAATGCTGTCAATCGTTGGTGGAGGCCGATTATCATTGCCAGTGATTTCGGTTTGTAATCTCTGAGCTAGTTATGCTCGTGTCAGTGATATCGGCTGGTAATCCCGTCATTTTTGTCAGTCAAGTGGTCATTTTTTATTTACCATTTTATGTATAGCGAAACCCAGCCTTGTCCTGGATTAGGTAGTTATTGCCTCCAGTCAGATTGGAACATTTTGAAAATCTGGTGGGGGATGGTCAACACTGGTTGTTATATACTGTGTATAGACTCGCTGGCTATCATTAGCAGCAGGCACGGGGAGAAGAGGCGCCCTGGCGTCACCATTTTTGTACATTATTTTTCCATTTTGATTGACTAATAGAAGGATTCTCTGCTTATTAACACACACAAAAAAAACAAGAATAAGTAAACTAAATAAGGGAACTAGAAGGATTGGTTCGAGTTCTGTAATTGTTAACTAAAGACTTAAAAATAAGAAAATGTAATCTTCAAAGTTGACTCATTATAACTTGTCTATGAAACTATGCTAGTTGGACTAAGTTAAAAGAGGTTTTGAATTGAATTGATGTGGTTCACTTGAGCTCTTAACGAGTTGAAAAATTAGTGTAGAATTGGGGAATAAATTCTTCGAAATTTTGGTTTATATAACCACATATTTTCCTCATGGTATGGTGAAGTTATTAGATAAACAAAGTAATAATTAAAATTCATGAAAATGCTGTAAAAATTGTTGATCAAAAAGTCAAATTGTGGCCTTAGTCATTGTCATAAAAATGGACAAGTGTTAACTATCATATTTATCTTGATCGTTGATTACTGTTTCAATGAGTAATCATGACTATTGATAGTTAGGATGATGATTCGGTTCTAACTACCGAATTTTGATGTGTTGATATTGAAAATCAAAAGTTTGGAGTGAAAATCATATTTCAGTCTCGAGCTTTTTTGCTCCAAAGGACCTCGACCGAGCTAATACCTCAGTCGAGGTATTAAAAAGAGCTCGACCGAGGGTTTGTTAAACCCTCGGTCGAGGACTTTACAAACCCTCAGTCGAGGTATTTTAAATACCTCGACCAAGGTATTTAAATACCTCGGTCGAGGTTAATACCTCGGTCGAAGGCTTAAAAAAACAGACTTAGCCCTCATTCAAACAAATAGAAAATTTCCTATGCCTTGCAGAGGTGTAAACCCTGCCATTCCTAGCACATAACTAAGCGGAGTTGATACCAATCGATTCACCAACGAATCTTCTATCCTTTGACGTATCATACACGCATTTTGGCATTCATATGATATTTATTTTTTAATTACTTCTAAAACTTATACTTAGAAAACCACACTGCGACTTCGAAGCAGCTCAAAGAAAAATCCGCAGAGTTGAAAATACATAGCCAAAAAATTCTTAAAAATGCACACATCACATATCGACGTGTCCTCTTCAAAAGGGTATCTTTGGTTTTTCAATTTTTGAAAAAATAGAAAAAATTCCTTTACGTGGACAAATATGTGTTTAAAACGATGCTGAAATCGAATGTGGTCACTTTCGAAAAATAATAAATAATTGTATAATGCGAAAAAAATTAACAAAAAAATATGCACATCACACTGCATTTTATGTAGATCATGCTCATATATTTATTTTTTTTAAATTATTAATGCAAGATTGAATTACTCTACGTGGACACGAGCCACTTATTAGCTTCTTAAAATTTCTAAGGTCACACAGTTCATTAAATGCAAAAATTCACACATTAAATGACATCGGAATATTTTTAAAAAAATATCACTATGAAGCCAACATAATATTCTACAATTTGTTTTTTTACTGCAAGTCAAAATTCACATGGCATATATGCGTTTTGAGGGCTTCTATCTAGCACATGAGTAAAAAATCAGGTTTTCATCGCCAAATTTGGCCAAAAATTGTTACCCATCTTCATGGAATCACCCACCCAAATGGAATACCAGCCACCCAATCAGCATAATACCATAATACAACTCTGCATATTTCACCACACTAGGTGAATCACACATTGTATGGGATTCCCCTGTCCCGCTACAGACTCATTAGCCCCTATGGACCACTTTTTGTCTTTTGATGTGTCCTTGATCATCCCTAAAAACATAAGAAAAGTGATATACATGGCTTTTCCCCTGATAACTGTGTACATACGCGGATCTGACCCCTATAGTTGCATACATCGGGATGTGTGAATAATCCAAATCCTTTTGGAGTTTTCCTTGACTTGGATCTGACTCATATGACTCCTGGCCTTCCATATGCCTTGAGATCGCACGGATTCGACCTTTCAATATCCCTTTGAAAAGCTATATAAGGAACCCCTTGGTACATTGAAACCATAAGAGAGAATTCAAAGTAACGAAACTATAGTCCATTGTTTCCAGAACTTATGCTTGAGTCTGAATCCCTTTGTCCCTTGGAGCACTGTTGTGTTCTTCCCAAGCTTGCCTTTTGCTAGTAAGCTTGCTATCCGAGTGATGGAGGATTGAGGTGGTGAAGGCCCAAGTGGGGGATTCAGTTTCTCCAGTTCACAGACGTGTCGTCAGAGGTTGTCACTTGTAATCTCTGATTCATATTAATAGAAATATCTTTTCCTGTCCAGTAATGTGTATTTGAATGAATCTTGTATCCATTGGAATATGTCAAATGCTTTTACATTATTGATTATATATGCTAGAATAGATCTAACACCATGAAATATAGTATGCTTGTATTGTTTACTTGTTGTTGAGGACGTGTTATAACAATTCAAGCTAAAGATTGGAAAGCTCAACAGGGATCTACTTCAACCGTCCAGAATAAGGTGCAAGGTTCGATCCTTTAGTGTTAGATTTTTTTATTTCTATTGCATATTGGGAAATATTGATTTCTAGAGTCTAGCTATCTCTTGTGGTACCCCAAGCCATAGGAATTTCTCTCCGTAACACTAGAGCTTCCACATTATCTAGTCTTTCCATAGGGTTTGTTGCTGTTGCAACCTCTCCCAATTATTCCTCTTGATTAATTGGGTTGTGTTCTAACACTATCCCATCTTCTCCCCCAACTGAATTAAAGGGACTCCACTCCTCCTCTTCTAATTCTACTCCCCCCAAATGTGCAGGTGCCTCTTCTTCCTATTCTATTTGGACACCACCCAAAAGCGTAGTTTCATGGATTATTTGAGGTTAACCAGTGAATTGGTCCCAAGTTTGGTTCTTTTGTGATAAGGCCTTTACGATAAGAATTTTAAATAGGTCATGATGGGTGAAAGTGCCTCTAAAATTATGTCATCCTAGTCTCTGCGATGGCTTCTAACTATTTTTGTGAGAATAGCTTCAATGAATTTGTTGGTACTTTCCACCTGGCCATTGGCCTTCGAATGATAAGGTGAAGTTATTTGGTGCTAAATATGGTACTTTTGTAACAGAGATTCCAGTTTGTGGGACACAAACTGTTGTCCTCCATCTTTGACTATCTCCTTGGTACCCCAAAACGAGTGAAGATTTATGCATATAGGCAATCTATTACAGCCCGATCATTGGCCTTGACCAAGGCTACATCCTCCACCCATTTTGTTATAAATTGGTGCAAACTAAGATGTAAACCTTTTGCTTCAAGTGAGGGTTGATGGGCCCAAAAAATCCAAGGCCCATTTTTCAAAGGGTTCAACCACCAGTTGTAGTTGAAGGGGAATCTTGTCCACTTTGTTAGGTTGGCCCATCCTCTAACAGCTATCACAAGCCTATGCATACTTCTTTGTGTCTGGGAAAACTATTGGCCAATAATAGCCCATTCGTAATAACTTATAAACTATTTGTTTGTCATCAAAGTGTCCCCCACAAGGCTCATCATGAAAATACTTCAAGATACTTAAAATTTCATCCTTTCTTACACATCTCCTGATCTCAATATCAGGGTCTCCTGATCTCAATATCAGGGCCTATGTAGAAAAGATGACTGTCTATCTAGTAGTACTTGGAACTTTGTTTGATGATCTTCCTTTTTTCTCTCTTTGACATATGTGTCGGAATCTTTCCTATATCCAAATAGTTAGCAACATATGTGTACCAAGGGGAATGAGATGATACTACAAACAAATGTTTTTCTAGAAAAGAATCCTTAACTGGCATGTTGTCATCACTGTTAGTAAAATGAGATAAAAAAGTCGGCAACAAAATTTTGTTTTCCAGGTCTGTCAATAATTGTAATGTCGAACTCTTGTAATAGTAATAGCCATTTAGTTATCTTAGCATTTGTAACGGTTTTGTTCATTAGATACTTGATGGTAAATGGGCAGTGTGCAAAAAAGTGGGGTATATAGTGATGTAATGTATGAATTTATTGATGGAATAGACAATGGATAAAAATTCCTTTTTTGTAACAGTGTAAGTAAGTTCAACAGGGGCCAAGTTTTTACTTATATAGTAAATTGCATATGGGCTTGACCATCCTGCTGTCCCAGTACTACTCCAATGGCAGTGTCAAAGGCATTAGATGAAATGTGAAAAGGAAGAGACCAATTGGGCCCTCTTAAGATAGGATTTGTAAACATATTTTTCTTAATTTCAGTGAACGATGTTTGGCATGCATCATTCCAATTGAACTATACATCCTTCATCAATAGAGTAAATAAAGGAGAATCTAGTTTGGAAAAATTCTATATGAACCTTTTGTAATAACCAGCATGCCCTAAGAAGCTACAAACCTCTTTTTGTGTTCCAGGAGTGGGTATGTTTTCAATTACACTAATTTTGGATGGATCTACTTAGATACCATCAATAGAGATAAAGTTACCTATAACTACACCCTCACTCATTATCATATGGCACTTTTCAGTGCTCAAAGATAGTTGGGTTTGCTCATAGCGTGTTAAAATATTCTCTAAGTTTTCCAATGCCTCCTCAAAGTAACTTCCATATGGGGTAAAGTCTTCCATGAAAATATCCATATTGTCATTAACCATCTCTGAAAATATGTCAATCACATCTCTATGAAAGGTGGAAGGTCAAAGTGGTCATATATTGGTCTTTGGGAGCTATATGTATTTGGTTGTAGCTGCTAAACCCATCGAGAAAGGAAAAAAAATTATTCCTAGATAAGGTATCAAGTACCTGATTGATGAAGGGAAAATGGAAATGGTATTTCTATGTTGCTTTGTTTAACTCCCTATAATTGACATACAATCTCCATTTCCCATTCTTCTTTGGTACTATCACGAGTGGAAAAACCCACTCGCTGTGTAAGATCGAGTATATAAACTATGCTTCCAAAATATTTTTAATTTAATATTTCACTATGTCCCTAAGGTTAGGGTTCATCCTTTGTTGTGGTTGGCACACAGGTCAGGAATCACTTTTAATGTAAATGTGGTGGGTGTACAGATTAGAATGGATACCCTTCATATATGTTTACTCCCAAGAAAATTATCCCTTGTGTTTTTTCAAGAGTTTGACCATGTGTTCCAGTTCATCATGATCGAGATCCAAATTGATATTATGTGTTTTTCCTAGCTCTATCTCAATTGGAATACTTTTTGAATTCTTGAGTACTGCAATTATGTTGGTGTCACTGACTAAAGTCTCCTCTGTAATATTTTCTTGTTTTTCTTCATCTAGAGTAATATTCAAGATCTCGTAAACATGTTTATTGATAGATGTAGGCTCACTAATGAAACTATTAGTATCATAATCCTCTTTTTCATATTTGAAGGTTAACGATTTCCCTATCATTAATAGTGGTTGAACACAATCTTCCTCCTCTAACTCCATTCATAGTGGAGTTTCAACTTCTAAACTAGGTCGAGCTAGAGGGTATACGATAAGAATTTTTGTTTCTCTCCAATATGAAATGGTAATATACCCTAAACAATAGCTGATGTAAGCATCTGCTATGTCTAACAAAGGTCTTCCACGATTAATGGATTCCCCCCTAGCTGCGACTTTGGCTGTAACACCAAGAAGTCTGCGGGGTACTCCTATGAATCTACTAAGACAACAAGTTCATCGAATATTGCCTTAGGTTTGATGGTGGACCTATCAGTGAGTTTCAAAATGATAGGGGTTGGATGAAGGTTGGTGAGCCCAAGCTTTCGTACATTTTCTATGGTGATAACGTTAATGGTTGTGCCTAAATATACCAAAATGTTCAGTATCTTAATGTCCCCAATACTCATCGTGAAAGGAGTGTTTCCAGGATCATTGTATTTGTCTAAGAGGGTATTTCCAATTATCAGTTCAAAATGTTTTGCCAAAACATGGATAGTGAGAGGATCCCTTGCTTTTCTACCTAGTTTTCTTACACAATAATCTTGGACTGTGTTCGCGTAGATAGGCACATCATGAAGGGCCTGCAACTGTGGAATTTTGACATATAAGTTTTTTAAATCTCCTAGGAGGTTAAACTGAGGTTATTCCATAGTCTTATGTGGTGTCAGTCATTCAGGGTATGGGGTTTCTCTAACTAGCTATGTAGGTTGTGTTTCGATAAATGTTTCTCCTTTTGTTTCAACTGGTGTCTCGGTAGGACTTTCAAGATCCTCAATGATGGGGATTGTTGTAGTAGATGGGAATTCCTCTATCCATGAGACTAGGGAGTTGGCTGGTTTGATTCTTGTGGTGTCCATGGTGACCAAGAGTTAGGGTTCTGCATGAAATTTTGAGATGGATTCCACTGATTGTTAGAATAATGTGAAGGGAATTGTGTATTCATGTGATTCATACTGTTCCATAAAGATGATGAGTCTGGATTTATACCTTAATGTTGATGCTTCTAGGGATTCTTCTAACCAATGAAGTAGGCTTGTTCCACATCAGGAGAAGATTCTTGCAGGACTTCCTTCACTTGGGGAAGAGAAGGACATTCCTTAGTGTCATGGTTCAGTTCACAAAGGTTGCATACTTCCACTTTTTCAAGTGGACACTCCTTCAGAGGGTGTTTCCTTCTGCATATTGGAGAGGATACGTTGAGTGTCAAGTATTCTACTACTATCCTCTACTTTTCTCTTAGGAAATAGGTTTCTAAGGAAATGGAACTCATCATCTCTATTTTAAATTTACTGAGAAGGTTGCATATTTCTTCCCGAGTGGCTCCTCCATTAGATGACTTTCGTGTTCTGCTGAAGACAACTCGATCCAATCCTTTGTCACGGTTGTTGGTTCAATAGGATCCTCTTGAGTATCTTCAACATAAGTTGACAATATCTTCGAAGGATTCTTTCAAGATATCCCCTTTCGCCAATAGGTGCAATATAGTAAGTTTTTCTGGACAATCCACCATGGCCATTGCTTGAATGTCGATGTTTCGATTCTTAATTAAGAACCATCATCAAGACAAAAAGTCAGAGAGGTGAGTTGTAGTTTAAAGTAATAAATAGGTTTTGATTTTAGGTTTTCTAATTAAGTTTCTTAGTTGACTATGTTTGTAGGCTTAAAATTTATTTATTTATTTATTAAAAACTTTAATTATGTTTTTTTTTCAATTATGGTTTTTCAATTTTGGAATTTTATTAAACGTTTTTAAAAAAATTATGTTATATAATTTTAACATCTTATTAAAAGTTATTTTATAAAAATATTTTATTAAAAGTTTCACTTATTTTATGATATAATTTTAAGACTTTAATAAAAGTATTTAGAAATTTATTAAAATTTTAATTAAAATTATTAAACTTTATTATTTAAAAAATTAATCATTTTAAAGATTTTAATAAAAAAATTTAAGATGTTCATTAAAATCTTAATTAAAATTAGAATTAGAATTTTAATTATAAAAAATTATTATTAAAAATAATAATTACGTGATTATGCTTTTTAATTATAATTAAGTTTGTTTTAAATTTTAAATTTTTTTTAATTATGTTAAAAAATTTATAAGATTTTGATTATGTTTTCTCAAAAAATATATTAATTTTTTTTTTTTTAATTTTGAAATATGTTGCTTAATTATTTTAATTACTTTAGGTTAAGAGTTAGTTTTCTATTTTAAATTGTTTTAATTATTTTAATTATGAACATAGTTGGCTAAGAAACTTAAGTAGAAAACCTAAAATCAAAACATATTTATTACTCCAAACTGCAGCTCACCTCTCTAACTTTTTGTCATGATGATGGTTCTTGATTGGGAATCAAAACATTGACATTTAAGAAATGGTCACTACGGATTCGCTGGAAAACCTTACTATTGATTTACCTCACCGCAGAAACTTACAAACTGAGGCTCAACATATTTAGGCAATGTTCTCTTATTCCATGTAATAGAATTATTTTGAGCACCTCTTGCCATTTTAGTTTGTCCTTCCCTTTGTACACTGTACCTAAGTCTCTCCATAAAGTCTTCCACACGTTATTCCTCTTTCTAAATCATCTTAAACAGTTCTTCCCATTTGTACTTGGTCCTGGAATATTCATGGTATTTATCAAGGTACACTAGCTTCATTTATTCCCTCGTGGTGACAGTTTCACCACCTAGGATCATAAACCATCCCAGAGTGTTGTCCTTCAGGGTAGTAAGGAAAATATTTATTTTTTTCTCACTCGACGTGTAGTCGTAGCTGTGATAGAGGATATCAAACTCGAAAAGAAACTCCTTTGGGTCCTCTATGGCTTTCCTATGTAAACGTGGTAATACTGATGGCGAAATGTTCTTCATGGGGGCCTGAACAATTGGATTTTTTATAGGGAATTGAAGTGTGGCAATAGTCTCCTCAAGTGGAGGTTTTCCATCATTATGATGGTTATCCCCTACACCTTCCTCATGATAATCTAGGTCACAACCATTATTCATGTTTTCCTCTTCTCTTTCCTACCTTTACTTCCTCTGATTCTACCACTCTTGCCAAAGTTGTAACCACTCTTCCTTTGTGACCTATTTCATATCTATGTGGTAAACCACCTCTATCTCACCCCCTCCCACACCAATGGCTCTGTCTGTATCGATAGGAACACTAGATGGTGTCACAGCTTCTCTTTTGTTCTCCACCATGGAAACTGATGCTTCGAATCTAGGAGTAATTGGGCCTCTTATGACATATGACGATCCTTGACATTGAGATCCGGTATAATAGTTATCTATTCCAACTATATCATCAATGAACGTCCTCCTTCCCAAGGTTGGACTACCACCATGACCTCAACCACCTACAAAGTTAGTATTCTAAGAATTTCTAGGGGTTCTGGGAATGCCACATTGTACTCTCCTTGTATTCATGCAGCCCAAAACATGCAAGATTAAAAAATATAGAAGAAAGATGAATATATTCAACTATTATTGTGTCTATTAACTACCTTCCCTGATAATGACACCAAAATGTTGGTCACTCTATATGCAGGTTTATACAGCTAACACAGAGATTGCTCAAGATAAATTGTCAACCCAGGAAAGTCTTTTTATTTCAAAGATAATTCATACTTTCTGTGCATAAACATTAAGTAGATGATTAATTGAATGAAATATGAACTCTCCTACTTTACTACTAAGTCAAACTCCTATTATTGATAAGCTAATCTAAGTTACCTCTCTAGAAATTTAGAAATGCAATTACTTCGTACAATATCAATTCAACAATTGATTAATCTAGAAATAAGAGACTAGAATTACTTTTGCAAAAAGTTAAATCCTAACATTACTGGACTATCTGTAACTCCATCATCACTAGTTTAATTCAACTAATCTAAGAATTTGAAAGAACAACACTTTGAATTAAACAACTCTAAACAATAATCTGAATGAAGTAGCACACCCAAAAAAGACAAGTAATTAAAAGGGACTAGAGCTTAGCTTGACTGTAGCAGCTATTGGAACACATGCATAGTAAAAACTAACCTACACAGTTGACTATCACACCACGCAATTACAGCTTAAGGGGAATGCAAACATTTCTCTCCAAAGGACTTACAATGATAAATCATTTATGTTTTAACTACTGTAAATCATGCAATTACTGAAACTTCCATAACACACAAAAAATAATCAAAACATCTAATTAACTAGGAAATCTCTGTGGAAGGCAAGCCCACCCTTCAAACAGAGATGTTGGAACTAGCACAAGTTAAAACATAGAGATCAGAAGAATCCAACTCCTTAGATTAAAATGACAAATTACAAAGTATGACTCTTTGTCATAGCTTACACAGTATGATCCAATATCAACCAACCCTTGACTCAAAATATTTCACAATACTTATACATGATCAATCATAACCTCCACCCTCTCATGTCGGGAAGCCATGAAGATCTAAGATCTTTAGGATACCTTGTACAATGAGTTGCACAGCTGTGAGTGGAATTGAATGAAAGTAGATAATATAGGGAATCAAGTTTCTTGATCCATTACTGAATAAATAGAATCAATTTAAGGAATACCCTTCCTATTACAGCTAAGACTTACTCAATGATGCACTATCGTGGTTGATTATGTTGCAGCTAAGCCTGTTACATATATACGTGGAAAACGACCTTTGTTTGCATCCATCATGTGGAGCTGCGACTCGAAAGTAACAACTGGAATCGAAATCTAATCTTCCCTTCAAAACACTCGAGCTACTACACCTGTACTTCTCAAAGATTGAACTATCTTTATGAAATCATGATGCATTAGCATAATTCAAGAGACAGAGTTCTGAACATCACAATCATGGGCATTAATAAGATAAAAAAAAATTAATCATACCTGTAAGGGTTGAAAGATCAATTGAGAAGAAACCGTATGTCTGGTCCATAGAATGGAGTAAGTCAAGGAAAAAAGGGGTATAATAGGTGTGGTCAAAAAGGGGTAATTTAGGACCCAACACTATCATCTTCTTGAGCAAATAAATTATGCTCTGCCTTAGTTAACTGTATTTCAGAATCAATATCATCAAAGTGATGAATCTAGTTATCCATTGGATCTTCTTCTCCCTCCTCATCAACCAAATTTTATGGCAATGGTGGTTTTATTTTCCAATCTTTGGGGTTTCTTTGGTTTCTTTGAGGAGGAGGAGGTATTCTAAAATTTGGATTCCTTATTTGATTTTTAGGATGCTCTCTATTAGGTGGTATATTATCTATAGTGAACCTACCCATCAATATATCCATAGTATTCATCATCATTTCAAATTTTACATCACTTGTAGAAGAAGGGGTAGAGGTGGATGTTTTCTTGTCTTCTCCTATCTGTCTCTACTCTAGTTTTAATTTTCGCCAAGGCCATTAATTTTCATTCTACTTCCAAAGAATGTTTAAACATAGTAGGAAAACTAGCATACTTTATCTCTTAATAACAATGCAAAATAACTATCAAAGGAATCTACATAGTGAAGTTTAGCAGCACCTACCAAGGGTTTAATTTCACCAGAAATTGAATTTTATACCCTCATAAATATGTTCGAAAACTCATGTACATTCAAAGTTCCCTTTTTAAGATTATTATATTGTGATAGTATTTGTAAAGGGCTCTTCTTGGCTTCCCACCTATCGCAAAATAGTGTCTAAAAATATTCAAAATAGGGATTAGAACCTTCTTGCAAGTCCTTAAACCACCTTTTGGCTTCCAGAACAAAATCTATGCAAACACCCTCATTTTCACATCATCATAATCCACCTCCTCCAAGTATATAAAATCTTTAAATCTATCCATGTGTTATCTCGATGTAAAATCTCCCTCCCCATCATATAAAGAAATTCTATGTGAATAATTTTGAGGGAAATGATGTAAACCAACACACAAAGACAAGGTTGCAAACCTAGCTACCATTGGTCTATGAGGGTTTTGAACAGCAGGAGGTATTTGAGGAGGACTATGAATAGGGATTATAGGTTGAAACTGAATAGTTTGTGTGTGAGAATTATTTTTTTATGCTTTTACATTGTTTTGTAAGTTATGCCACAAGGAATCTAGCAAATATGATTCAAACCTATTGGTATTAATTTATGTTTTTTTTATTTAGATTTCGAATCTTAATAAATAATTTCCAACATTCACTCCCAATTCGAAATATTTAAAACAATAGGAGTCTTCTTGAAATAAAGACCGTTGAGATTGAGAAATACTAGCTTTTTATTTTCCACTCCATCTAAATAGATTCGCTGGGTTTTCCACACTTTGTAAAATTTCATAATTAGGATTACCTCATGTGTGTTCCCTCCTAGAATCCATGATGTCTTCTTATGTCTTCTTTAAAAATCAAGGTGGAGTCGCTAGGGAAAATGCATAAATGTCTACTGCTGAAGTATTTTCTGTTTGTCCATACAAACCCTATATTTGTTTGGAAACATGAAATATTTGTTGTTCCTCCCATGGTAAATTTGAACTCTCATTCCTAGGAAATGACATCAATATGTTAGCACTCAAAATGTACCTCCAGTTTCAAAAAGGTAATCTCAAGGTAACCACAAAAATAATATTTAGGAAAGAAATCTAGCTTCTTTCTTTCCAAAGAGGGATCTCTCAATGACTGTTTAACAAGGCCAAATATGAAAATAAAACTAAAAAATTCATATTGTTGTGTTGGTTGAAACAAGCAAAGTATACATTGGGAAATGGAGTCAATATATATATATATATATAT
>LPNX010382151.1:29561-42930 GCA_001517045.1 Pseudotsuga menziesii
AATGATTTGGTTAGGTGAAATAGAAGAAATAGGTAAAAATACATCAACATGGAAATCTAATAAGGATGAATCCAATGCTAACTTTAGTGGGAAATATTTTGTGAATATCTGAAATCAATAGACATAGCATATATATATGAATTCTATACTATCAAACACTTATTTCAGACATGCAAGAAAACATTATGAAAGTAATATCAGAAAAGCATTCATAGGAACCTTTGCAAAAATGGCCAGATTCATCTCTGTGATTTTACTAAAAATAGATATGAAATTACAAATCTCAGTTCTCATAGGTT
Organism: Pseudotsuga menziesii; assembly: GCA_001517045.1. Classification (NCBI taxonomy): domain Eukaryota; kingdom Viridiplantae; phylum Streptophyta; class Pinopsida; order Pinales; family Pinaceae; genus Pseudotsuga; species Pseudotsuga menziesii. Next base: position 29,861 of record LPNX010382151.1, read on the forward strand.
CCAACCCTTTTTTCATTGCAGTCACTAGTTCTTATACAAATCGCTCCGTGAGCTGAAATAACAAACTACTAAAAATAGACATAACTTCCTTTACATGTGTCATTCTATAATTATTAACTACTAACTGATTTTGGAAACTAAGCTAAATTCCTATCTAACTAATTATTCAACAATAAATCTTGTAGGATCTTCAATATCTTCATCCATGCAACATGTATTTAGATATTCTATATCTTTCCACTATTTTCCATTGGTCCACGGATTTTAAATTCAAAGTGAACATTTCCTCTAACTACATTCATAGCTCCACATGATCCATGTATGAGTAATTTGGAAAACATGCACACGTGGAATTGAAAGAAAAAACCATCTGAAACTCATCTTCTAGCTTGTCCACAATTGTTTTTCTTGATAATGACTGTTGCATGTAGAAATTTTTGTATGGTCTAATCTGTAATATCCCAAATTTTGCATCGGGTCACAATGGCTCTAGCAGGGATTTCTCCCTTACTACAAGGCAGGAATGGCTACCTTCCATCTATAGGGCAGAAGAGTGGGGTTCCTATTAATTGTGCAAGAAAAATGAAATAGAAATGAAACAGAACATAAATGAAGAAACCCCTTCGCACACAAGGTTATGGGTTAAGCTCCAAGACCTACATACAACTGTTATAAACATTCAAAGACCTGCAAACAAAGAATGGATACCTACAAGAACATGTTAGGCCATAAACTTGCAAGCAAAGATATGTTAGAAAAACTCAAATAAACAAAACAAAACAAAAATTATACCTTCTTTTGGTGGAAATGGGCCACCATGCCCTAGCTTGGAGGAGCACCTCTCTTGAGAATGGGGGAGTTATGGCTCAATGGGAGGATGGATGAGAGGGAGGGTGAATGGCTTGAGCGGCAAATGGTCTTGTTATGTCTAAGGTTGTTTTTTCATTTTTATCCTAGGGTTTTATAGATTTTTTATTATGATGAGTTTATGTCCTTACTTTTACCTTGTTTTATACCTTTGAATGTCATAATTTTTATATTTTTTTTTACTATATCTTTTGAAGGCTCAAATCATCACTTATTTAAAGCTATGAACCTATATTAAGTGCAAGAGGTTTTTATATATAGATTTTTTATTATGATGAGTTTATGTCCTTGCTTTTACCTTGTTTTATACCTTTGAATGTCATATTTTTTATATTTTTTTTATTACATCTTCTGAAGGCTCAAATCATCACTTATTTAAAGCTATGAATCTATATTAAGTGCAAGAGGTTTTTATATTATGAATTGGATTGTTAAATTGGCAACAATTTTAAAAAAGAGTATTTCATTGATGATTTTATTCATGAGTACCATTTGTTGTAAAATATATGACAATGAAACTATGGTATATGTAAACATATTTATGTTGGACAGGCTCGGTATTGGTTATAATTACTTCTTAAAAGTAGTCTTGTTTAAGTAATAATGTTCTACATCGTGTCACTCATTGGATTGCACAAATGTTTTGCATATGAAATCGAGGCATTTCATGTAATGTGTAATGGTACCAAGGAGGACAGTGTTGATAGATTGATAATTATATTTTATTTTTCATAAAACTTGTCATGTTACTATGCTCGAATTCTCTTTCAAAATTAGTGAAGATTATTAGAGGCCGTTGCTATGCTATTATGATGGACATTTATTGTTCAAGATCCCGAAATCTGGAAGGGTAAAATAATGGAAAATTGTGTACAGTAGATCTAGAAATAGCAGTGATTTGATTTGATCTTGTATTCTAATTCTTGAAGAAGAAAAAATTTACATTGTATGGTCTTCTGCATTTGGATGTAAACCACTACACGTGTACTACTTTATCAAATGGCCCGTGGATTGTTTCTAGTCGACTATTTTTGTGCTGGTTATTGAAGTATTGTGTTATTTTAGACTAGGAGGAAAATGAAGCTTTGAGTGTAGTTTAACTGAACCATTTGTTTAAGTTTTCAGGGAAACAAAAACAACATCATTTCTTCTTGAAAGTGTATATTGTGAAAGGTTTGCAGAAATGCCGAAAATAATAGAGGAAGAGGATTCAAAAATCGTGGTGAAAAGAAAACCAAGAGGCCTGATTTGCAGACTGGAACTTGATAACACAGAATGGATATTGAATTTTCCAAAATCAGCCTAGTTGATGAAGAATGTTGGATGGCTTGCTTTCTGTGAAAATTTTTAGGGTTATCATTCACAGGTAACTATGGATTTTATCAAAAATTACATCCAATCCTATAGGAAGATCTTCAGACATCAAAATGGATGAAATGAATAAAATTATTAAAAATTTGTCTCCTAAGATTGACAGGCTGGATTTGGGAAATAAAAATTAGAATAAACCTATACCTGAAGGTGAAGGAAATCAAAATCAGTTTAGAAGACCTTTTGCTCCTAGGTTTTTGCCAAGAGAAAGATGAAATAATGATATTCAGAGGGACAGGCAAGAAAATGAAGAACAAAGGATTCAACCTCCTTTTCAAAATAATAATTTTAGAGATGATGAATCATATGAGATAGATAAGAGGGAGTTAGATGATTTGGAAGAACATGAACATAATATTAGTTAGTTTGATGATGCTTCTTCTTTTCATTTTCTGACTAAAGCTGATTATCATTATGCTATAAAATTAGATCATTATGAAGAAAATAATTATTAGATGTATATGCCTGAAATTTGTCAAGAAATACCACAAAAATCATATGGTCTTAGATCAGGGGTAAAACATGCAGCACAGGCTAAAAAGGTGGTGAAATCTCATCCTATTAAACAAAATTTGTCTGCAAATCAGAAACAAATTGTAATGGAGAAAAAAGATGAAGAGGTGAATAAAGCTATAAGTGGTTTCAATTTGGACCATGAGCTTAATAAAGTGAAAATCCGTGTGCCTTTAACAGAGTTGATTAAGAATAAATCTTACAAAGAAACAACTTTTAAAAATTTTAAAAATGCAGTGAATCCTATCCCTATCCCATCTGATGAAATTAATTTGGAAGATGAAAAGCCTGCTATTACTGTGGGGTCAAAAACTTTTGATCAACCTGATGATAATTCAAAATATCCTCCTCCATTTTATGTAACTTTTTTAGTACATGATCAGCTATTGCATAACTGTCTGCTAGATTCAGGAGCTTCACATAACCTTATGCCAAAAAGAGTCGTGGAAGATTTAGGAATGAGTGTTACTAAACCATACCATGATTTGTATGCATTTGATTCTAGGACAATGAAGTGTATTGGGGTTAATTAAATATCTGGTGGTTAATTTAACTCAGGTACCTATGAAGAGTGTATTGATGGATATAGTTGTAGCAGATCTTTCTCCAAAATTTGGTATGCTATTGTCTAGATCTTGGGCAAAGAAAGTGGGAGGAACTCTGCAGATGGATCTTTCATATGCTACAATTCCAGTATTTGGAGGAGAATTCAAAAGACTTTACATAGAAGTATAAATGGCATATTTGGTAAGTGATAGTAAACATCCTAATAATCATCTAATATATTCAATTGATGAAAATCTTGGCTCTTGTATCTTGCAATTAAGTGACGAAGTTGAAGGAGTTTTACAATTGGAGAAATATATTCTAGTTTAGATAAAGAAAGAAGAACCAAATGGCTTATGGTAGATGTATTTTGATGGTGCATCAAGTAAGGAAGGGGCAGGAGCAGGAGTGTTATTGATTTCATCTAGAGGTGAAGTCATTTCTCTTATGTACAAATTTGAATTTGAGACAACAAATAATACTATTGAATATGAGGCTTTGATTCTTGGATTAACAGCAACAAAAGACTTGGGTATTAAAGAACTTTCTATGTTTGGCGACTTCGAATTAGTAATTCAGCAAGTAAAAAGTGTTTACCAGGTAAAGCAGTATTTATTGAAATTTTATAGGAATGAGGCTTGGGATTTAATTGAAAATTTATTTATAGATTTCAATATAACTTTTGTTCCAAGAGAATATAATGAAACAACTGATTCCCTAGCCTTAGCAGCAGTCTATTTTAAAGTTCCAAAGGTAACGCATTTGAAATATCCAATTGATGTAAGATATAGACCCTCTGTCTCAGATGATATCAAACATTGGAAAGTTTTCAATGATGATAAGGAAATAAAAGAATTTCTGGAGTGAGTAGGTGAATTCTCAGATGATACAGTTGATCAAGAATAGGATTTTGAATTGATAGAAAATGAACCTTGCAGAAATGATTCAATAGCTGATCAAAAAATTGTTGAGTTAAAAGGGAATTTCATTTCTAAGGAACTTGTTCCACTAGAGAGGTTGTTTTCAAAAGATGATACATTGTTAAAACCCACCTTGCAGACTACAGAGGAGAATGTTATAGAGTATAACAATGGTTCTAAAAATCAGCCTAAGAAGATAAAATTATCAAAATCACTGTCAGAGAATGAAAAGAGAAAATATGTTGGTTTGCTGAAAGAATTTGTGGACATATTTGCTTGGTCATATCATGATTTACAAACTTATGACACTAGCATAACTCAACATAAAATTCCTCTGAAACCAAATACTAAGCCTTTCAAATCGAAGCTTAGAAGGCTTAACCCAACATTGTTGCCAGTAATTGAAAAAGAGGCAAATAAATTACTAGATGCAAAAATAATTGTACCTCTAAGATATTCCTCATGGGTTGCAAATTTGGTGCATGTACATAAGAAGAATGGAGAGATAAGACTTTGTGTTGATTTCTGCAACTTGAATAGATCTTGTTTGAAAGATAATTATTCCTTACCGAAAATAGATCAGATTTTGTAGAGGGTTGTAGGATCTCATAGAATTTCAAGGATTGATGGATTTTCTGGTTATAACCAGATTGCAGTACAGCCTGTAGATAGAGAAAAAGCAGCATTCACAACTCCATGGGGGACCTTTTTGTACGATAAAATGCCTTTTGGGCTTATGAACACAGGAGCCACTTTTCAGAGGGCTATGGATATAACTTTTGTAGGGGAGAATGAAAAATTTGTAGTAATATACAAAGATGGTATTACAGTTTTCTCCAAGTCTGATGAAGATCACCTGAAACATTTGAGATAGATTTTTGTTAAGTGCCAAAAATTTGGTTTATCATTAAACCCAAAAAAGTCTCATTTTGCTATGACAGAAGGTAAATTGTTACGGCATATTGTTTTTGCTGAAGGAATCAAAATAGATCCATAGAGAGTAAATGCCATCTTAAAAATCAGTATTCCTAGAAATAAAAAGGAAATTCCATCTTTCATTGGAAAAATCAATTTCTTAAAATGGTTTATTCCTAATTTTGCAGAAATTATCAAACATATCACTGAGATGCTTAAGAAGGATAGGGAAGTTAAATGGTCAAACCAGGCTAAACAATCATTTGAAGCCATAAAGCAGGCATTAATAGAAGCACCAGTATTGATAGCTTCAGAGTATACAAAATATTTTACAATTTTCTCATTTGCATCAAAAGATACTATAGCTGCTGTATTATTGCAAAAGAATTCAGATGGTTTGGAACAACCAATTTCTTTTTTTAGTAAAACATTAAGAGACTCAAAGCTTAAATTTAATATAATGGAAAAACAAGCATATGCATTAGTTAAAGCTCTTAAATTCTTCAGAATATATGTTTTACATTCCAAGATTTTGGCATATGTTCCAAGTTCAGCAGTCAAGGAGATTTTAGAACATCCTGACAGTGAAGGAAAAAGAGGGAGATGGATAGCAAAGGTTATGGAATATGATGTGGATATTAAACCAACGAAATTGGTAAAAGAACAGGGATTAGCTAAGCTTCTAATGGAATCAAATTGTCAGGTATTAAATCTTCATGTGATGGTAGAACATTCAGAATAGGATATGGCAACAGAATACAGTAAGAAGCAGGTTTATAGTAGGTATGGTGAGTTTGATTGGTATAAAGATATTGCATATTTTCTTTTATGCTTACAATTCTCTCTGGACTTGAATAGAAATGAATGCAAATCATTAAAACTCAAAGCAACGAAGTATGTTTTAATAGATCGGGTCTTGTACTGGAAGGATCATGGAGGAATATTGTTGAAATGTTTGGAGAAATTAGAGGTTGATGCTGTTACTTCAAAATTGCACAATGGAGTGTGTGGAGGGCACACGTATTGGAAGGAAACTACTTTTAAAATCCTAAGAGTAGGATATTATTGGACTACCCTTTTCTCATATGTGTATCATCAGGTCAAATCATGTGTGGAGGTTAAAATTTTGCAAGTAAGCATAAACTTCAGTCCTTACCCTTGAAGCCTATTAAAAAAATTGTCCATTTCAGCACCGGGGTTTAGAATTTATTGGTGAAATTCATCCTCCTTTCAATGGAAAACATAAACAAATTTTAACTACTACTGAATTTTTCACTAAATGGGTGGAGGCAATTCCCACAAGGAGAGCAACTAAACAAGTCATAATTAATTTCCTTCAGGAAAACATTCTTAGTAGGTTTTGATGCCCTAGGAAATTAATCACTGATAATGCTCCTGCTTTTAAATAAAAAAAGATGGTGAAAGTTTGTGAAGAAAATAATATTAACTTGAAATAGTCCACACCATACTACCCATAGGGTAATGGATTAGCAAAATCCAATAATAAAAACATTGTGAACAATATCAAGAAAATGTTATTTGAAAATAAAAGGAGTTGGGATACCAAATTAAAATTTGCTCTTTGGGATGATAGAGTAACTATTAAGAAGTAAATTGGGACATACCCTTTCCAATTGGTATATGGAGTTGATGATGTGTTCCCTGTTCAATTACTGGCTCCAATCATTAAATTTATGCAAGAAATAAAAGAAGCACCTGATGATATAAGAAGAAGAATTTTTTAGATAATTCAATTGCAGCAGGAGAGAGAAGCTATTGAAAATACAGCTGAGATGCATAGAAAAAGGATGAAGGAAAGCTTTGATAAGAAAGTTAAAAAAGATGTATTTGTAGTGGGTGACCTTCTTCTCAGGTGGGATGCACGAAAGGATGAAAAGGGTAAGCATGGGAAGTTCGATAATTTATGGATAGGGCCTTTTACAGTGGTCAAGATTCTAAGAAACAAAACTTTTGTTTTGCAAAATTTGAATGGTGAGGAAATTGCAGGTCCAATCAATGGACGTTTTTTAAAGCATTTTTATACATATTGAGGGATAAAGGATCATTGTACATATTCACGGTATATACCATTTGCTTTGAAAAAGACTCCATCCCAATAAGACAGAAATGACTTTAGCAGATTTCTGAAGGCACAGGTCAACATGTTCTCAAAGTTTCACAGGGAAAACTTTGTCCCTAGACAAAGGCAGATGTTATCTCTAAGGTTGTTTTTTCATTTTTATCGTAGGGTTTTATAGATTTTTTTATTATGATGAGTTTATGTCCTTACTTTTACCTTGTTTTATACCTTTGAATGTCATAATTTTTATATTTTTTTATTATATCTTTTGAAGGCTCAAATCATCACTTATTTAAAGCTATGAACCTATATTAAGCGCAAGAGGTTTTTATATTATGAATTGGATTGTTAAACTGGTAGCACTTCTCAAACTGGTAGCATTTTTTAAAAGAGTATTTCATTGATGGATTTATTCATGAGTACCATTTGTTGTAAAAAATATGACAACAAAACTATCATATATGTAAACATATTTATGTTGGATAGGCTCGGTACTAGTTATAATTACTTCTTAAAAGCAGTCCTATTTAAGTAATAATGTTCTACATCGTGTCACTCATTGGCTTACACAAATGTTTTGCATATGAAATCGAGGCATTTCATTTAATGAGTAATGGTACCAACGATGACAGTGTTGATAGATTCATAATTATATTTTATTTTCCCTAAAACTTGTCATGTTGCTGTGCTCGAATTCTCTTTCGAACTTGGTGAAGATTATTAGAGATTGTTTCTATGCTATTATGATGGACATTTATTGTTTGAGATCCCAAAATCTGGAAGGGTAAAATAATGGAAAATTGTGTACAGTAGATCTGGACATAGCAGGGATTTGATTTGATCTTGTATTCTTGTTCTTGAAGAAGACAAAATTTACATTGTATGGTCTTCTGCATTTGGATGTAAATTGCTGCATGTGTACTAATTTATCAAATGGCGTATGGATTGTTTCTAGTCGACTATTTTTGTGCTGGTTATCAGAGTATTGTGTTATTTTAGAGTAAGAGGAAAGTGAAAGGCCTTGAAAATGAAGCTTCGAGTTAGTTTTTAGGGAAACAAAAACAACAGCATTTCTTGTTGAAAGTGTATATTGTGAAAGGTTTGTAGAAATGCTGACAATAACAGAGGAAGAGGATTCAGAAATCGTGGTGAAAAGAAAACCAGGAGGCCTGATTTGCAGACTGGAACCTGATAACACAGAATGGATACTGAAGTTTCCAAGGTCAACCCAATTGATGAAGAATGCTAGATGGTTTTCTTTCTGTGAAAAGTTGCAGGGTTATCATTCACAGGTAACTATGGATTTTATCAAAAATTATAAATATGGAATGGTTCAGCTCAAGAGTTTAAAAATCATGGTAAATGAAGAGTCTATTGCTGAAGCAATAGATGTTCCAGCGCAAGGAGAAAGATGGATTAAGAAACAAGATTTTCAAGGAGATTACAGTGAGTTCTTAATGCCAGGATTTGAAAAATTACACTGGAAGAACGGTATTCATGTGAGCAAGATAAAACCTAACTCGCAATTTCCCTTAGAAATGGTGTAAAATTATATTACTTGTGAGGTTCAGTATGATAGGGTTCTCAAATGTCATTTACGGCTGTTGATGCACCTCAATGGAAGCTTGAAGCTCAATCTCCCATTCTATCTATTGAAGAGCCTAGAAAATATGATTGCATGGGTTCAAGGCCATCTAGAGAATACTGCTCGTTCAGTATACCATCAGGGTTTAATAAAACTATTGTTGGTTTCACAATTGCACAGGGAAGGACAAACTTGCGAAAGTCTATTGTCAAAGCTAGGGTTTGAAGAAAAGACTAAAGAGAAAGGAAAAAAGGTAATGGAAGACTTTAACTAACAAACAACAAATCATGAAAAACAAATTGAATTTGTTGTAGTAGAAAGGAAGGTTTTTATAGAAGAACCAAGTCAGAAAAGTTTGTCCTGAAGTTTCATTTACAGATGAAAACCATGAAACATTAAGTGTTATGTTAAAGAATATAACTTCAAAGAATGAAGCTCGTAGTCATCTATTGAAGTCAGAGAGCATTGATGTGAAGCCTAGGACTAGGTTAAGAAGAAAATTGCAGGAAGAGATGAAATTGGTACATGAATACTGTGAGGAAATCGTGATGATAAATGATGCTTTTAGTGAAGAGACTGTACACACATCTAAAGGTCAGTTTAGATAATGAGAAGTTCATTGATGTTCAGGGAGTTGTAGGGTTTATACCAGAAATATTTTGTACAAATAAACAAGTTTATTTAGAGGATTATTCAGCCTCAAGGATTCCACAGGAAGATGAGGTCCTTATGAAAGAAGAAGACATTCAAATAACTCTAGAGTTGAACCAAATCAAGAAATCTTTGCAGACATATAAGGAGCAAACTAGGTTTTTACAGAATATTAATGAAAAGTTAATGATATCAAATAAAATACTTCAAGAGGATTTAGAGGAGAAGGAGGTAGATTATCAGAAATTACTGTCAATAACTAAAGACATTTTAAAGGAAAAGAGAACCATCCAGAAGCAACTCGAACACATGAAGACTCAGAGCAAGGAGGAGAACAAAGATGCTGAGTTTTCCAGGTTGCAAAAATGATCCCAGTTTTTAAGTGATTTAACTATCTTGGAAGAGGCTTCTAAGAGTCTTTATATTTAGAGTTATAGTTGGCTTTTGAAAACAATTTTGTTTTGACAGATGTCTGTTTTATTTACACTTGTATTAAAAACTATTTAAAGAAGATTGAACTTTCTTTTTTTGAAAGAGCTTGATCCATAGAAGTAAGATTTGATAAACTATCTTAGAAGCTCATATGTTTTGTATATAATGATAGTATCTAGATGGGAAAAGGGGGCAATTGGAGTTATGGAAATCCAATTTTGATGATATGTTGTATGACATGAAATGCTCTGCATCTTCAATACAGGAACTACTTTGATATGGTTATGATTATGAGTTGACTTTGTATCTTATGAATTGTATTTTTTGTGATTTATCCTGTATATTGTCAGTTAAATCCCATTACATGATTCTTATGGTGAAATACAGTTATCTTTTAAACTTTTAATGACAGAGTCAGTCTCATTTCATAAATTTGTGCTTGTAGTTCCCTTGATATTGAATTTTGTATTCTATTTTATGTTGTATAGATATTTAATAATTATATGATTTCCTTATATCTTTGATTACATACCAACCCAATTTTTATCTTGATTTCAATGAATTATATTTTTGAAAATGATTACCTTAAGCTTGAACCCCTATAGTCTAGGTTCAGCTTTAGGGATAACAGGTCTCAAGGCACTCACTCAAGCAGCATAACAGTATGCAAGGAAGGAATGTTTTGAGAGTGACCCCCACCCCTCTATTTATATATTTTTTAAGGTTCTAAGCCCCTGGTTAGGGCTTTAGCCCCTTTTTGGGATTTTAGCCCCTTTTGCTCAATATTTAGCTCTTTGGGGGTTTTAGTCTCTTTTGAGGGGTTTTATCCCCCTTTTGGATGCTTGAGCCCCTATGAGAGCTATTTTGTCTTTTTGAGGGGATTTTAAGCCCTTTTGCATATTTTTGAGCCTTTTTGAGGGTGTGGGGGTCAAGTGGGGTCAAATAAAGATTGTGTATGGGTGTCCTTGGGTGGTGTAGGCCATGTGAAGCTGAGTAAGAGATTTTTTGGGTTAACAAATTACCCACTGATGTGTGAGGGAAGGAGCTCATTGTATGGTCGACAGACATCATAGGATTTTCTTACGGAGAGGTGGTGCTTCCTAGGCTAGGGCATGGTGGATTTTTGTTTTTGTATTAATATGGTTCCCATCAATGGGTGAGATACAAATAATGTGTGACATGTATATGGATGAGGCGAGCATCCCCATGCTTGTAAAAATGTGAAAAGAATAATGTCATCTATGCTCTATAATACAAGAGTTGATCATGTACAACTGATGATACATAGTGGTTGACTCAATGAGAGGATAAATACAATACTGATATGAATAATTGCTACATTGGACCCATGGTATTCTCATGGAATGCTATATCTTCATGACTGATATCCTGTTGGATCTGGAATGGTACATAGTTGTATGGACTCACTGATGGAGAGTCAGAGTCTCTATTGTACAAATATGCTACATCAATCATAAATCTATATAGAATCAGTGCTAGGGCTTATGAACATTATCTCCAACGCAACCCAAAAATCATAAGGGACATAAACATGTTTAGGTCCCTTAAAGAGACTCATCAATGTGATAGAATCAGATGACATCTAGGGTCTTCGAACAAATACTGCATGGACCAATACCCTGTACGAATCTCAACGGTGTGATGATGTAGTTGAAGTTGAGCACGTGAGAAACAACCATCCTGAGAGGCATTAAGGACTCCTCTCAAGTGTTCCAAGGAACTCATCAATGAGGTTAATGAAACCAAGACATAAGGACCTCTAGGTCTATCCTCTGGAATATGTGTGTTTTCATCGATAGAGGGAGACCTTCCCTTGGTCAAGGAAATGGTGTTTCCTTGATTAGAAGTGCGAGGGAGATAAAAAAAAGATGTGAGACAATATGAGGACTGACCCACTGAATGAGGGGGGAGGGAAAGAGTTGAATAGGGGCAGAGGGACTGTAGTAGACTCAAACTTCCTTTGTTCAAGGTATGACAGTAGGGCGGACCAGGAATCAAATGAAACATACTCATGGGAATGGGATCATAGCTATAATACCGGGAATGTCACTGCAGATGGGAAATACTTTGGGAAGGTAGACACTTTTGGTACTGATGGGATCCAAGGAAGACACATGACAAAGTAGTATGAACAAAGGCAACCAAAGTGGGAATGCTACCAAACTGTTATCTATGGGGTGGTGTCTAAGGACCCTGTTGTGGTACGATCTCATGGCATTTTGGCGAGCCCGAGAAAGTAAATGCTCAATGGTGCTTTCAATTTTAGAAAGTCTAAAACAAAAATAATACTCCAGTGGGGACTCTTTTTCATTGGAAGTCTCATGTGCCTGAAAAAAGGATAAAAGTATACACAAGAGAGCTCACCCATCCCTTAGGGGATGAGAGACTTCTTTACCGTTGGTAGTCCAGTCAGGCCGAAAAAGGTTAAGCCTATATTGTTTGGATAGTCATTTAGATATTTTTATGAACATGAATGAGACCAAGTTTTCTCGGCAATCTTTTCTAGATGAAAAGGCTGGAAAAGAGCTTAACGACAACCCATGGTGATATTTTTCGTAAAGTTTGCCCCCTCTTCCCAAGAAAGCATAAAAGTATGCAGAGGGGAACAGTCTTGGCTTGAATGTGTCAAGGTGGTCCTTTTCATTTGATGGTCTACATAGTCCATAAAAGGATATAAACGAGACGATGCATATCCCCTTCCCTATAATTTAATTAGTGGGAAAGAAAGTAGTTGCGCTCGGCCATCTTTTAATTCTTTTAGGAGTTAAAAAATAGATTTAAAAGAAACTCTAGTAAGGTCAACCGATCGTGGTGGCACAGATGGTGCCCTTATGTCGAGATGGAGGATAGTGGTCTAAAGGTCATCTGTGTAGTATGGATGGAACAGGTGGCTCTTAATCATAGCAATACATGCACAGGATAGATCACGGTAGATGCACGTGAGTCGGTGTAGCAGAGGCATGCAAACCAAAGTGGCTCTTGGATAGAGGTCAAGAGAGTTGTTTGTGAGTTGTGATGGATGGAATTGAATACATGTGATGTGAGTAAGCCTGAAGGAATTTATTGTAGAAATAATAGATCAATGCTATGTGCAATGATGCTAAAAAGAAGCACAAGAAATAGATCTTGCTACTAATAATTCTCACAAGCATACACAGGAAAAATAGAG
>LPNX010382151.1:43153-109917 GCA_001517045.1 Pseudotsuga menziesii
TGGAGAGAAAATAATGGAGGATGGGTTGGAAACAAAAGCTCCTAGTTTCCTAGTTGACTAGCTTTTATCTTATCCATAGAAAAGCAGGAAAAAGCAAAATTTTCTATAAGGTCCTGTATACTAATTCTAGATGAACCCAGAATCAGAAATAAATCATTACTAGGATATGGATGGCATGCATTGACTTTAAGGTGCAAGTGGATGCCAACTAATTAAGCTGGTGGGTGAATAATTAATCAAATAATGATTAATTATTTTATCCTAAGTTGTGAGTGGGTTTAATATATTCCTACACCCCCCTATAAGTCTGAATTTATGATGGTATGAGAAAAAATATGGATGCATATGGATGCATATAGGGCCCAACAACAAGGCTATGGTCACCCTTTTACAATTATTATGTCCAGAAAAGTGAGGAAAGAGGCAAAACCACATGGCAAAAATACTCCCTCGAGATAGGACAAGGCACAAAATTTGAAATATGTATGTCTTCAACATATCCTTATCTTCACTTGAATCAGCTGAGTGAACTACTTCTGGATGGAAGACTTGTTGAAGAAATCATGAACTCCATGATCATGTGTTGGAGTGTAGAACCTGCAAGAAGGAAGAGGAGAGACTCTTTGTATCTCATCATCTGATGAATTAGGAGAATTATCTGAATTCTTATTGCTGCTGTCAAACTCTGATCTGCAAACATAATCTGAAATGGAAAAGAGATCTGTGCATTCTCCTTCCCAAAGAGTACAAAAAATAAGGCAATTTATTTCACACCCAATTCCCTGAATAGCTGCAAAATTGTGATGTGAATCACATGTCAATCTTCCAATATGATGTAGCACCTGTATATATCTGATATGAGGCTGATAAAACACTGATATATCAGAAACATTAGCATATGGAACAGCAAAGACAAAGGTTTCAGTGGCTCCATGAGGATTTAGGGCTAGACTAGGAAAATTATGAACAACTGGGGAAAACTGATAGGTGTAAAAATCTGAATGATGGATGGGCATAAGATCTGAACCATAAGTGTTTAGAACAGATCCAAACATGTTTAATACCAGTCCAAATATGACTAAGGACATGGATAACCAGCCAATGAAAGATAGGAAAGACTTAAACCATGTAAGATAAATATCACTGCATAAGAGACCAATGAGGAATCAACTAGTGATCATGGGATTTGTATAGTCTTTGGATTATTCAGAGGTATGGTAGATGATATGGATGGTGGTATTATATGTGTCATGACATGCATATCATCCTGCAAACAATCTTCTAAATCAGACATACAAGCTTGTGAGGAAGAGCTGCTCAAAGGTAAGTCAATATCTAGTGAAAAATCACAATTTTTGGGAGATGAATCTAGTGGACTGAGAGGAGGATCATCAAAGAAAGGTTCTGATATTTCTGATTCTGATATATCAGAGAATAAATCTATATTAGAGACATGAGAAAAGGAGAGAACTATGGCACTCAAAGCATAAGTTATATCACCTTGGAACTGTGTAGTATGACATTGTTCTTAGGAATTAGCAGGCTTCTCTAGTTCATCTAGAACTTCGATCTTGTGCTTCTCAAGAAGCTGAGACATGATGTCCATATTCTTCTTGAAACACTTATTCTCTGAATGAAAACCCTTGCTACAATAAGAACACTTGGATGTGCTCCCTTTCTTCTTAACTTTCTTCATTAAATCTTCATATGAATCTTCATCTTCACTTTCTGACTTTGGCTTTTTCACAATTTGCTTCTCTTTTGATTTGAATTTATTGTTTCCTTGAACCTAGAGAGCATGATCCTTACCCTTTGAATAATTAAGGACACACATATGGATCAATTTATCTTGCTCCTTTGTTAGTGAATCAAGAAAAGAATTTAAAGAAGGCATTTTCCACTTAGGAACATCAAGCCTAGTTGCATGAAAAGTAGACACAAAAACTGAGTAATCAAGACCCAATTTTGAAAGAATGGAATGGATTAATTGATCATATGCTTTCTCAATCCCACATTTCTTGAGAATTAGAACAAGTGAATTGAAATTGGTGAATAAACCCTCAAGAGATTGAAAATTGCTTGGACTCAGTGAGAATAGCTCAATCTCCAATTGATGCGCTCTTAGCTCATCTAGAACTCCAAAGAGAGACTCCAATTGAGTCCATACTTGGTTTGGAGTGGTCAAACCATATAGATGAAAGAGTATATCAGGATAAATAGAGAGGCAAAGAAATCCATAGGCTTCATCCAACCTATTATGCCACTTAGCTTTCTCAATCACAGCATTGGGCTCATTCTCCAAAGCTAGTGTAACTCTGTATAATCCTCTATTGTGCAATAGAATGGAGATTTTGGATTTGAATTCATGGTAGTTGAAGGAAGTAAGAATTATAGCTGATGAAGAATCCATATTGCTGAATTGATGTGCTCAAGAATAAAATCTCTGCAACCTGCAAAACAAACTAGGAGAAAATCTTGAAGCTCTTCTTCAGAGGGGGATAGGAGACTGGAAGCACTCATCAACTCTGTAAAACTTGATCAAACTTGTAGCTATGATACCATGTAGAAATAATAGATCAATGATTCTAAAAATAAGCACAGGAAATAGATCTTGCTACTAAGAATTCTCACAAGCATACACAGGAAAAATAGAGAGAAGAAAAGAGACTGAATCACATGAATGAAGAGATGAATATTGGTGTGTATCATTCCATTGAATAATTATGAATAATAGTGAACATAAATAGATCTTCCCTCATACGGAAGTCGAATTGTATGGAAACAACTCATAAATCTCAAAAAGGCTGACTTACCAAAATATAGCAAACCCCCATAGGTGGATAAAGCACTTGCTAAATCTATCAAGGACCTCTCGAGTTGGCAAAAGAATGAGTGAGTTGTCAAGGAGATGGAAATAACATGATAATCCTATAAAATGGAGGATGGGTTGGAAACAAAAGCTCCCAGTTTCCTAGTTGACTAGCTTTTATCTTATCCATAGAAAAGAAGGAAAATGTAGAAAAAGCAGAATCGAGCAGAATCTGCTATAAGGTCCTATATACTAATTCTAGATGAACCCAGAATCAGAAATAAATCATTCCTAAGATATGGATGGCATGCATTGACTTTAAGGTGCAAGTGGATGCCAACTAATTAAGCTAGTGGGTGAATAATCAATCAAATAATGATTAATTATTTTATCCTAAGTTGTGAGCGGGTTTAATATATTCCTACATTTATATGCATGGAAAGGAAATGCTTCACCCTTCAGACGATGGTCTAGAGATCCACATAAGGTGCGATGGATGGATTAGATAGCTATATGCTAAAAATCAAAATGATGTGCCTTGAGAACCCACATGAGTGGTGGTAGGAAGGTTTGATGCAAGTACAGGTATGAAGACACTTGTATCACCATGATGTGGCTCGTCAATCGAGGTAACCTCCAGGAAGCAGTCCTAAAAAATAGTTATTAAACAAGACATGATGGTCTCATAAGAGACAGAAATTTGAGCCCAGAGGTGTGAGAGGTGTCTGGAACAGGTTTCGGGTGACTTTCTATTAGCAACTAATGGTGCTTCCTCTGACTTGTGGTAAAAAACATTGAAAAACAAAAAATGAAAATAACTCATTGGTGATGTTAAGCACAAAATCTCTTGAGGTAGATCCTGTTGCAAGGATTCTCCAAGAGTTGTCCATCAGAGTTGATAAGGGTATCTACCCCTTTTCCAAGGCAATAGTGGATGATGTATGGGCCATACCACATTGACTCAAACTTTCCTTTTCCCAACTTATCATTCGGTTGGTCATAGATTAAAACCTTATCGCCTTCGCTCAAGGTGCGAGGGTGGACATGGGACTCATAGTGGGCCTTTGACCATGTTCTCACTACTTCGATGGCTTGGAGGGCAGCTCGACAGTTTTCTATGGTTTTCTCCAGTTGGAGGAGTCATTCTTCTAAAGGGGAAGTATCAGGAAGGAGTTCTACCATGAGGCAGAGGGATGGGATTTGGAACTCTATAGGGAGTATTGATTCAATGCCATGTACTAGGCGGAAAGGGGTGAAACCAATTATAGTTTTTGTGGATGTGCGATAAGCCCATAGGGCGGAGAACAACATGTGATGCCAGTTGGTTTTATGATTTCCTACCATCCTTCGGAGCATTGTTTTGATGATTTTGTTGACTACTTCAACTTGTCTATTTTCTTGGGGGTAGTAGGAGGATGAGTACTGGTGTTCAAATTTCAACATGGTTGACATCTTATCCCAAACAGTGCCTTCAAAGTGTGTACCATGCTTTGAGATCAATTGTTTAGGAACACCAAATCATGAAATAACATGGTTGAAGAAGAAGCATGTCGCTGTTTCACTTTTGCAATCAAATGTAGGAATGGCCTCTACCCACTTAGTGAAGTAATCAACTACCATAATGATGTATTTATGACCGTTGATAGAGCTAGGGTTTATTGTCATGAAGTCAATTGCCCATTTGCAGAAGGGCCCGACTATGACTATGGGGTGTAATGGTGCAGGGGGGGTTCTTTCCTTTATGGCAAAGAGATGATAGCTATGACAATGATTGAATGCCTCTATGCAATTGGCAAAGATGGAAGGCCAAAAGTAGTCACCACGTAAAATCTTTTGGGCGGTTGCCAGACCTGAGAGGTGGCCATCACAGGCTCCACTATGATAGTCATTGAGGATGGTCTCGGCCTCATCACAGGTGATGCAATGACATAGGATGGTATCAATGCCTCGACGATATAGAACATCTCCAATCAGCATGTGGAAAATGGATCAATGTCCAATGTGTCCCCTGTCCTCACAGTTTAAGTGTGCTGTGAACTTCTGTCTTCATAAGTATAGAAGGATTTCCCCATACCATGGGTCTTTCGTGGATATGACAAAGAGGAAATCATCAGCGAGGTCATCCTTGGGAGGTGATGATGTGGTTGATGGGGGCATATCGATCATAAGTGCGGCCAGCACAAGTGCCTTTTTTATTTTTGGGGAAACGAATTCTAAGTTAAATTCTTAGAGGACGACTACCCACTCAGTCATGCAACCTTGTAGAAGGAGATGGCTTAAGAGGTAATACATTGGTTTTGAATCAGCCGCTACACATGTATGGTTTGCAATGATGTAGTGGCGCAACTTCTGAGATGAGAAGACGATGGAGAGGGACAATTTCTCCTTGGGTGAATATCATAGTGGGGGGCCTGTCAGCTTTTGACTGATGTAATAAATCATGTGCTCATGGTGAGCATCATATTATTGGACCAAGACTCTAGCAATGGCATTTTCGAGGGCAACACATAGAGAATGAAGTCTCGGGTGAAGTCTGGTGCTGAGAGTAATGGTGTAGAAGTTAGGGCTTGCTTGAGTGCATCAAACAATTCTTGTGCTTGCTGATCCCAAACAAAGGGGATTTTTGTGTGGAGCAGGTGGATGAATGCATGGGATTTTGTTGTAGAATATGGTACAAAGCAGCAAAGGAAGTTGGCCTTGCCTTGGAGGCTCTGTAGTTGGTGTCGAGTTTTTTATGAAGGAAGATCAACGATAGCCTGAACCTTGAGAGGGTCTACCATTATCCCTTTGTGAGATATGGTGAACTTGAGTACATGGCCTGCTGGGACACAAAAAATGTAGTTTAGGGGATTAAGGATAATTTTCTACTTGCGGCATCACAAAAATAATTCCTGCAAGTCATCTATATGTTTTCCTTGTTTTGGTGATCGAGCGGTAAGGTCGTTTAGGTAGACCAATATGATATGGATTAGATCATGGAAACAATATGTCACGGCACATTGGAAGGTGGCTCTAGTGCTTTTCAGGCCAAAGGGCATGAATCAATATGTGAATGTATCCCACGGGGTTGTGAATGCAGTACTGTAACAATCCTATTTCTGGATCTGAATTTGGTTGTATCCGGAAAATCCATCCATGAAGGAAAAGAACTCATGTCTAGCGCATGCATCGATAATCTGATCGATGAAGGGTGTTGGGAAGTTGTCTTTGGGACATGCCCCATTTATATCATCGAAGTCTATGGAAACATGGATGGTACCCTATTTTTTATCATGGGAACAAGATTAGAAACCCAAGTGGTGTACGCAATGGGGTAGATGAAGCCAGTTGGCTTCTCTATTTCAGCTTTGACCGTAGCCATTTTGGAAGGATGGATGGGTCATTACTTTTGGTGGATAGGGGCCACATCGTTCCATGTGTCGATGTGGTGTTCCATGATGGATGGATCCAACCCAAGAATTTCAGTGTAAGACCAGGAAAATATATTGCAGAATTCTTGGAAGAGAGCTTTGTAGGCAGTGAGTTCTTCCAGGGAAAAGGATGCCCCCAGCATGATTTCTTCAACAACCTCAAGGTTGGTTGAGATGTTGATTTTAATGGTTGGTGAGATGTTGGCCATGTTCCCTTATTCAAAGGCATATGGTGTCAAAATGGGGTTTTTGAACCAGTTGAATTTCTCATGAATGAAATCTTTGGTTTCCACAGAAAACTAGTCAGACTGCGACACAAGTTCTTCAGGGAGGAAGAATGAGCGATGGTGCATGTCATCCCATGGGTATTTCAGGGCGGTTAAGGATTCAAGTATATCCTCATCATTGTTGAAGCAAAAAAGAGACAGGTCTAATGGACCATCATTGGTGGTGGAGATAAGAGGGTCGATTGAACTAGACATCATATAAATCGACATGGTGTCCGAAGAAGGAGGTGGAGGGTGCACTTCTTCGATCAGGGTGATCTCAGATTAAAGGGAATGTTGTCAAAGGTTGGTTAAAGCCATTCGAAACTCAAACAAGTCTTAGAAGTGGTGAGAATAATGTCCATACAATCCTCAAAGGGAGCAAGAATGGTTTGTTCTCAATGACTTGTTTCTTACTATTGGCCTGCTTGGAAGTTCAACCATGGAGAGGTTTTCCATTGTATCCATGGAATCCAAATGCATGTGGATTATAGGAATCCCAGGCCATTCTTGAATTGGATGGCCCTGTTCTTCATAGATGGTGCAAGGTGAGATCTGTCAAGGTTCAACAATATCTTTTGTGTTCTTGCCCCTGGCCCTTTTTGGGTGGGGCGGTGCGGGTACAGGTGCGGTGGTTAGTGTTTGTGGGCTGGGTGGAGGATGAGATTTGACCACAATAGGATGCATGGGGGTTAAGACTACCTAGGGAATTGGTGGTTGATTCGGTGGTTCTAGACAGTGATATGGTTAGTGGGAGACATAACCTATGATTCCATCTGTAGCATGGGATGCCCCCGGTGCATCCCAATAGGAGGTGCCTGCACAGGGAGGATATAGAATGACAGTGTAAAGGTATCTAGACTGTGCCTAGATTAGATCAAACTATTGGGCTTTCAATATGGCATCCTCTTTGGATTGGGGACGTTCAGATGCAGAATCCTTTGCTATAGGTGGTAGCAATGTTTTTAGGAACCAATCCAGGAAGATCCTGTCATCAAGTTGGATCTTGCACAAACTACGGCATCGCCGCCACTCATGGATGTGGTCAGTTATGTGGGTCACAGTATTCTGGCAAAAATATAACAATATCTCCACTCCTTCATCGTATCTAACGGGTATTTGGAAATATTGCAGGAAGATGAAAGCCAAAGAGTTTAAATCTGGGTACTTGGCTTGTGGTAGATCGATGTACCACTTGGCTACGGCACTTGAGAGGGTGCGATGGAATAGTATGAGCTTAATCAAGTCATCTACAATGATATTTGATGACCACCATAGGTGAAATGTCATGATGTGGTTTTGGGGACACTCCCCTTCCTTCCCTTCAAACTTGGGAATGTCTAGGGGAAGTTTGAATGGCATGGGAGGCAAAAACGTTTTATGGTGAATAGGGCCATTTTTTAACTGAGTGAAGTCAGGAAAGTTGAGATGTGCCATGAAAGGAATTTTTCACCCAAGGTTGATGTGGGATGGGGAAACCATGGTGGTGGGGTTTGCAGGGACATGATGCACCTGCATAACTGGGGGTACTTAGGGCACCATTGTGGACGGGCCAGTTCCCCCAAGTGTGGTAGGAGGGGTAGTGTAGGTGGAAGGGCCACTGCCCCCATGTATGAAAGGAGGGGCAATGTAGGTGGAAGGGCCATTTCCCCCATGTATCCCAAGTGGGACAGTGTGGGTGGAAGGCATATTTCCCCCATGTGTTACAGGTGGGAAAAATTTAGTGGTCAATGTGGGTGGTGGTATCTGGCTTATGACGATTTGCATGACTATGCTGGGGCCACCAGTAGAGGTGTTGGTGGTGGTATGGGGTGTGGACATGGGTTCACTACTAATCACTATGCAAAAAAATGGATACGAAATTGCACCAACCGTGGGGCTTGATGATGCAGTATGCAAGTATAGCTAAAATTGGTATGATTTTGAGTCTTAATCAGAGATTGTGTGGCCTTTTGATGGTGTAGAGGGTCATCAAGAATGGCCTCAATGGTGTTGGTTCAAGGACCCAAACTATGGCAGGTCACCTCTCATCCGTGAGGAAGAACGTTGAGGATCAATCGTGTCTGATTTGTATGCCAAAATGGTGAAATATGGTGATGATTTTTGGACCCCAAGTTTAATGGATTCCTATTGGCTTTAGGTGGTCACTCGGCCACCAAGACTACCAAAAGATAGCACTTGGATTTTTCCTCACGGGAGTGCTAGTTAATCAGTGGGGGTCGTTTCCCATTTCGCTTGGAAATTTCTCTTAGCGACCAACTACTTTGGTGTTCCCATGGTACTCCTCACAATGAGTTTTTGGGCTAAGCCCAAGTACTTCCCATGGTTAAGGAAGTCAGGGACTTATGTCCTCAAAGACTGCAGATGTTTGACTTAGTGTAAATTGTAAAATTGAATGGCTCACTCAGCATCATGAACTGAGTTGGGTTGGTTTATATGGTATGGTTTGTGTGTATGTCTTTTGTCTTTATGTTATGCTTAGTGGCTTTTTAAATGGTTTATGAATATTCTGAAGAGTTCAGAACATTGTCAATGAAAGCAGTAAATGATAATAAAAAATTTACACATATACCATTTGTGAATCTAAACTATGATAGCCTGATGAGGTGACTTCCTTGCACGTATATCTCTATTCAACCAGGAAAGGGTGTTGGGATCTCAAGACAATGGGACTAAGCCCATATGTAGATCCATAGGTCACCCTTTGGATCAAAGGTCGGTCAATAGGGAGGACGTTGAGCGCCATGATAAGCCCTCCTTCTCTACCCCCTCTACCTTCAAAGTCACACCTTTTTAGTGGCTTTGAAAAATGATAGGTGAAGTGCATATTACTATATGAGCTTCACCCTTCGTCTTATCCTAGATTACCCTGAAGGGTGATGACTGGATAGAGGAGGAAGGGCTAGGCAAGATGTTGATTTTAATTACAGTAAATTTTAATCAGGCTTTGATCATGTTCATTTATCCATCAACCATTGATTTACACATTGATTTACACATGTTGCAAATAAAATGAACAAATACTGAACATAAATAGAAATATATTTGATGGATAGAAGAGGCTGAGCCACACTGACAGTCGTTAACTTTAAAAAATCAAAATCTAAGAGACATATCACACTTTTCGGGTCAAATGTGGTGAGGGGGTCACCAAATCTTCCCAAAAACAGGCGAGGGAGTCGCTCATAACCTACAGATAGAAGCGGACTGACTTCTGGGAGGGCGTCACACCTTTTAGGGAAAAATGGGTGAACTAGTTGCACTTTTCAAGTCTGAATGAGTGACCTAGTTGCACCTGTCAGCCCGATAAGAGTGACCTACTTCGGAAACTGATTTTTTTTTGATCTTGAGCCAAATCCAACTGAGAGTAACCTATACTATGGCCATATGGGCTCGGATTGGCCTTGAGGAGGCTTAGAAGTAACCCAAAGTGTAGAAAAATAGAGGTCTAAGCTAGTTTTGTCATAAATTTAAACTAGGGAAAATGAAAATAAACTGCAAAAATAAAACCTAGGGATCTTGTGGGATCAACCTGAAATGGTCGCCAATTCTATAGCATGGATTTCTCCCTTACTACAGGGTAGGAATGGATACCTTCCATCTATAGGATGGAAGGGTAGGGTTCCTGGTGGTTGTGCAAGACAAATGAAATAGAAATGAAACATAAAAAAAATGAAGAAACCCCTCTGCACACAAGGTTATGGGTTAAGCTCGAAGCCCCTGTATACAACTATTAGAAACATTCAAAGAGCTGCAAACAAATAATGGAGACCTGCAAGAACATGTTAGGCCATAAACCTGCAAGCAAAGATATGTTAGAAAAACTGAAATAAACAAAACAAAATAGAAATTATACCTTCTTTTGGTGGAAATTGGCCACCATGCCTTATCTTGGAGGAGCACCTCTCTTGAGAATGGGGGAGCTATGCCTCAATGGGAGGATGGATGAGGGGGAGGGTGAATGGCTTGAGAGGAAAATTGTCTCAAGGCACTCACTTGGGAAGCATAACAGTATCCATGGAAGGAATGTTTTGAGAGTGACCCCCACCCCTTTATTTATAGTGTTTTTAGGGTTTTAAGCCCCTGGTCAGGGCTTTAGCACCTTTCACTCAATATTTAGCTCTTTTTGGGGTTTTAGGCTCTTTCAAGGGGTTTTATCCCCTTTTTGGAGGCTTTAGCCCCTATGAGAGGTATTTTGGCTCTTTTTAGGGGATTTTAAGCCCTTTTGCATATTTTTTAGCCTTTTTGAGGGTGTGGAGGTCAAGTGGGGTCAAATGAAGGTCGTGTATGGGTGTACTTGGGTGGTGTAGGAAATGTGGAGCTGAGTGAGGGATTTTTTGGGTTAAAAATTTCCAAATCACATTTTCCATATTCATGAAAGTTGTCAAAGGGATGCTAAACGTCAAATAACTGCCAAGGATGAAAATCGCTAGTTTCCTAGGTTGGCGGTGGAAACTTTGAGATTTGGAATAAGAGGGATAATAAACTATGTTTATAAATTAGAATAGGATAAATATTTAATAATTTAGCTTATTAGATAAATACAAGAGAAAATTGAAATGTCTATAGAGAATGGAGACACACGGAGACTATGGGGCCCACTAAAGCTAGAATTCCTATGTTAAATGGCATCCTCCTCTTGTAATTTCGAATCTATGGGAAGCCTAATATTTTGGGATGGATTATGAGGTTAATATAATTTTACATATACTTCATAGGTCAAATTTGGGATGAATTGTAACTTACATGGGAGAGGAAGATCCAAATAGGAGTTTCATGGACACTTGGCTAGATTCCCCTTACATTTATGACATCTATGAGACCAATGATGGATATTCTATGAAATTTATGACACAAGTAATATTTTAATGCTGACCTACTGAAATTTCAAGCCTGAATAGATCATCTTGGAGATCGAATTTGGGAGTTGGAGAAGGCCAAGAGGCTCCTACTCAAATTTGGGAGAAGAGGGAAGGTGAAGAGAGAGTCCACATGGCATAGAATGAGCAGCCACACCAATTCGAATTGGATTTGGTTTATGTATGTATTTCAAACCTTAGAATACTAATAATTTTTATAAAATACATGGATTATCAATGAGAATAATCTTTTTATCATTTGTGAATTATGAGAGCTAGTGGATGACTAGTTTTCTTGCTTAAGCCAATTTTGAGCGTGAAAGATTCCCATCATAGGTTGTGTTTGTAAAGGCCAATCAGGTATTTCATGGAGATTTAATGGATTCGTATTTTCAGGTGTAATATATAGAAAATTATTTGTATTATTCTATTGCATCACTCTCTCTCAACTATTTCCAGTTTTCACACCATATTCATGCCAATGGAGGGATTGCGCTTTGGGTGACCTATTGATCTATTTTGGGAAAATTATATTGCCAATTATATTAAATTATTATATATATTCTATTTTTTTTAAATTTCATAATAGTATCAGGTCTAAATACCCAAAAGAGTGCATGTAAAAATGTTGAACAGTGAATAAATAGTGTCATTTCCCCACTATCTTGTTGTAAACCATTGTAATGCTGATGATTTCGAATTGGGAGAGCCTTTAAATGTCCATTTATTATTTGAATAAGTTAAATATTCTCTTTTATTCATTATCATAAATTTTCAAGTCGAAATTCCCAAGATTTGTATGTCAAAATGACTTTTAGTGAGCAAACAATGACCATTTCCACTCTATTTTGATATATGCCATGGTAATGCTTATTATTTCGAATGGAGGAATTTATATCTGATAAATGTATGATGTAAGGACTTTAATTAATTTTTATTTAAAGTCTCATTTTCATTAATTAAGCATCAGAATCCATTTTACTCATTTTAATTGCATTGGGAGAAGATTTGGTGCCGTTTTCCCCAAAGGTTGAAATTCCGATCTGGGAGCTGTTTGGGAGAGAGTCATAACAGCATGTAAGAAATAAAAAATGATGCATATGATATTTTAAAAATTTCACCCACTCATCCCCTATCTCTTTTCATAAATTCAAGTGACTTTTGGATCATTTGAGAAGCCATTTCTGGCAATTACCCAGGGGGAATTGGAGCCCCAATTTGCTAGTAAAGGCTCCTACTTTGAACAGAACATTAAAAAGGTTTGAAAAATTAATTTGGAGGTCAAAAGACATAAATTAAAATCGTATTTAAGTTATGTTATCATTCATGTATGTTAATAGAAAATTTGGAAGCATTTGGGTCAATTTGGAGGTCTAGACATCAAAACTAGTTAAGGTCAAAATTGGGGAAAAAGTGAAAAATTGGCCATTTAGTAAAATTTCAAAAAGGGACATTATAGTGGTATCATAGAATGAACTTGGAACCTGATTTTGTATGATATTTATGATTAAAATATTTCATATATGGCCATTATATATTAAAACCCAAAAGTTCTTTTGTTGAAGAGGAAAAAAAAAGTAGGAGAAGAAGGAACTTTTTTGGAAACTATGACTAGGCATGAAAAGAGAACCTCATATGATGGTGAGGAGATAATAAAAAGAATGTAACCTATATTTGAATACATGAACAGGAATTTTATGAAAGGATTTGAATTTTTGGCTATCCAAAGTTGGGAAAAATATATTGATTTTAAGAAAACCAAGGGGAAAATGCATCAGTTTGCCTGAAGGAGCAAAAGGAGGAGACCCATGAACCACCTAGTTATGAAGTAGGTGTAGTAGAAGAAGTAGTACATGAATATGATTTAAATTTACTCCCAAGTGACTCTGAAAAATATTAAGAGACGTCACATGAGTATGAAGAAGTTTTTATTGAAAACACTGAAGATAAGTTTGAGACACATGCTACCATGGAAATGAAACAAAGAGCATCTACTGATCGGTGCTTGAACTATGAAGGAGTACCTATTGATGGGTTCTCAAAAATCTATGTTGGTGACATAGATATCATATTTCAAAAAAAAAATTCAAGCCAAAATTCGATTAAACATGAAAATTAAGACCTTGTAGTAGTTGAAGAAGAAACAATATCAACTTCCCCATCACCACTTGGGCTTCATGAAGTTGGTCCAAGCAAGAAGGAAGAAGATGATGAGGTTCATTTGCAAGAGCCTCAATTTCTTGAAGGGTACTTAAATATGAATGAAAATAAGATCCAAGAGGCCCTTAGAATACTCCATGACACTCAAGCGTTGTTATCAAATTCTTGTTGGAGAGATACTTCCTTGGAGGAGCCATCCTTCCTTGAAGACATAGAGAAGATCCAAAGAGCAATGTGCAAAATCAAAGGTAATTGCATGTCTTTTATTTTTGATAGAAAAAAATTCATTGAGATTAGTGAATGGTTATTTGAATCCTAATTTAAAAATAATGAAGTTACTCATAAGCTCACAATTCAAAATAAGCAACTTCTTGAAAAGTTGCAAGAAACTTGTTTTTCCTCCTATGTTTCAAATTGTCAAATGGTAGACTGTTTGGAGGATTCTCATGACATGGTGGATCATGAAAAATTTGGAAATTTTAATGTACTTGATGTGTTTGAAGATGAACTTGAAGAGATCCAAACACTTGATGTGATGGAAGAGGAACTTGAATTGTCTCTTGATGAAGGGTATGCAATTTTTAAAGAAGAGCATGATTCCTCTACATTGGAACCAATATCAGACAAAGGTTTCACATTCTTGAAGAAGATGCATAATCCTACCCCTATGGATCTTTCAAATTATAAAAATTTTTCACTTAGTGATCATTTGGGTGAGTTGGTTCTTTCGCCTACATCCTACACTTCTAAATTTTGCAGCAGTCATCCAAGTATGGGCGAAAGGTTTCTTTTTGATGGCGCCACATGAAGAGCATGGACATTCTATTTATCCTTTTGATGATGGAATTATTAGAGCACTATATTATTTAAATTTTCAGCATAATCCTTTTTTACATTATGATTATACACATCTCAATGGGTGCACCTATGATGTTCACTTGAGTCACTTGGAGACTCATGATTTTCCTTGCTCCTTTCCTATTCTATTTTAACTTGGAAGAAATGCATCCCATACTTGGGTGAAGAGTTATATGATTGAAGAAAATTATTATTGGTAGAAACATCCTCTAATGTTACATGATGACATACATATTCACGAGTGTATTTATGAGACTTCTTTGAGCCACTTGAAGTCTTCATGTTTTCCTTGCTCCTTGTTTTGTTCATATTTTGGTGGAGGTTCTCAATTCACTTATTGGATGAAAGAACATATGGATAATTATATTGATGCACATTACATATAATTTGGAGCACATTATTATTCATATTTACAGTATCATTCCTTGTTACTTTCCGATGATGCACATCTACAGGGATGCACCTATGATATGCATTTGAGTCACTTGAACACTCATGGATTTTATTTATCAACTCTTGGTTTATTTGATGTTGGAGGAACTTCATCCAAAACTAGGGTGAATAGAATTATGATAGGAGAAAAATTTTGTTACCAGCCACATACATTGTTATATATTTATGATTCACTCATTCATGGCTTTATGGATAAGACTTCTTTGAGTCATTTGAAATCTCCTTGTTTTTGTTGCTCACTGTTTGGTTCAAATTTGAGTGGATATTTTTCATTCACTTCTTGGATGAAAGAATACATGGATTAAAATTTTGATACATATCACTTCCTTTCAAAGTAGAATTATAGGACATGGGATACTAAACTAGGTCATTGGAGCAGATTTGATTGGTCACTTGAAGCATGTATGTACTTGGCAAATGGTATTCTACTCATTGGGAGGTATAAGAACTTTCATGATTTCTTAGTGAGGAACCTCCTTGATCTACATTCTTATTATGTTGTTATATACTTTGATGATATATTTTATGCAATCATGATGTTTGGAAGAATGAATACAAGAAAATGGGATCCAGGAATTCTATTTCCAAATAGTATGGGTTGGAGAGCACTCTTAATTGTTGGAGTGTAATGCAAGCAATGGGACTGTGGGATAGTTTTTAATCCCATTGATTTCAAATTCTTTGGGAAACAAGTAGTATTTGAGATGGATTCCCCATTTAATAAGGTGTTGTTAATTAGAGTAGTGCAGAAGGAAGCATGGTTGTTCCTCTCTGAAATATTCATGGAATCTCAAAGACTCAAGGTGGGAAGCTCAGTAGGAACTTCAAAGAATCATACAAAAAGCAAGTTCTTCAACAACCATGTTTGAAATTTCTTGAGGAAAAGAAATATTGGTAAGGGAGGATTTTTAATGTCCCAAATTTTTCATTGGGTCAGAATGTCCAAATCACATTTTCCATATTCATGAAATTTGTCAAAGGGGTGTTAAAAGTCAAATAATTGCCAAGGAGGAAAATCACTAGATTCCTAGGTTGGGGTGAAAACTTTGAGATTTGGAATAAGGGGGATAATAAATGATGTTTGTACATTATAAAGGGATAAATATTTAATAATGTATATTATTAAACAAATACAAAAGAAAATTGAAATGGATATGGAGAATGGAGACACATGGAGACTATGGGGCCCACTCAAGCTAGAATTCGTATGTTAAATGGCATCCTCCTCTTGTAATTTCGAATCTATGGGAAGCCTAATGTTTTGGGATGGATTATGAGGTTAATATAATTCTTCATATACTTAATAGGAATAATTTGGGATGAATTGTAACTTATATGGGAGAGAAAGAGCCAAATGGGAGTTTCATGGACACTTGGCTAGATTCCCCTTACATTTATGACACCAATGATGAAGATTCTATGACATTTATGACACAATTCAGATAGGAAGGATATCATACTGAAATATTGAAATTTTAGGCATGAATATAGCATATTATAGGTCGAATTTTGGAGTTTTAGAAGGCCAAGAAGCTCCTACTCAAATTTGGGAGAAGAGGGAAGGTGAAGAGAGAGGCCACATGGCATAGCATGAGCATCCACACCAATTTGACTTGGAATTGGTTTATGGATGGATTTGTAACCTTATAAGACTAATAAATTTTATAAAATATATGGATAATCCATGAGAAGAATATTTTTCTCATTTGTGAAATTGTCATTTATGAATTGTGAGAGCTAGTGGATGACTAGTTTTCTTACTTAAGCCAATTTCGAGGGTGAAAGATTCCCATCCTAGTTGGTGTTTGAAAAGGCCACTTAGGTATTTAATGGATATTTAATGGAGTGTTATTTTCATGTGTAATATATAATAAATCATGTGTATTCTTCTATTGCAGCACTCTCTCTCAACTATTTCCAGTTTTCACACCATATTCACGCCAATGGAGGGATTGCGCTTTTGGTGAGCTATTGATATATTTGGGGAAAATTATAATACCAATTGTATTATGTTATGATTTATATTATATTTATTTCACATTCATAATACTCTCAGGTATAGATACCTAAAATAATTCATGTAAAAATGTTGAACAGTGAAGAAACAATGTTATTTTCCCACTATCTTGTTGTGAACCATTGTAATGCTGATGATTTCGAATTGGGAGAGCCTTTAACTCTCCATTTATGATTTAAATCAGTTAAATATTCTATTTTATTTTTTATTTTAAAGTTTCAATTCAAAATTCCCAAGATTTGTATGTCAAAATGACTTTTGATGAGCAAACAATGACCATTTCCAGTCTATTTTGAAATATGCCATGGTAATGCTTATTATTTCGAATGGAGGAATTTATATTTGATAAATTTATGATGGATGGAATGTAATTAATATTTATTTAAATTATAATTTTCATTAATTAAGAATCAGAAGCAATTTACTCATTTTAATTGCATTGGGAGAAGATATGGCGCCTTTTCCCCAAAGGTTGAAATTGTGATTTGGGAGTTGTCTGGGAGAGTATCACAAAATCCTGTATGAACTGAAAAATGATGAATATAAGATATTAAAAATGTCCCACACTCATACCATACCTCTTTTCATAAATTCAAGTGACATTGGGATCATTCAAGAAGGCATTTTCGGCAATTACCCAGGGGGAATTGGAGCCCCAATTTGCTAGTAAAGGATCCTACTTTGAACAAAACATTAAAAACGTTTGCAGAAGTAATTTTGAGGTAAAAAAACATACATGAAAATAATATTCAAGTTATATTATCATTCATGTAAATTAATATAAAATTTGTAAGCATTTGGGTCAATTTGGAGGTCTAGACATCAAAACTAGTTAAGGTCAAAATTGGGAAAAATGTGAAAAATTGGGCATTTAGTAAAATTTCAAAAAGGGACATTACATAATATGAATTAAATTATTCTATCATGATATTAATATTGTGACAACATTCCAACTTTATATTTACAAAATAAAGGTAGTCCCTTCTTAAACATAGTATCAAACATATCTCTGAAAAGCTTTAGCTGGTGAACCATGATATCTATCTTATACTGGACTGTATGCAAATGCTAATGTTTGTTGAAAAAATTTCTAACCCAATTTATTATAGATATTATGTACTTGATATTAGAAGTCTTCAATTCCTCATTTGTTTACCCATTTAGAAAATCTATATTGTTCTTGGCATAATCAACGGGTTTTTTATTCAATCTTTCCTTTACTGTTGTCGCACTCTGCTTAGCCGATTTAATTATAAATTCTTTATACAAAATGTAATGTAGGTAAGGCCTCAACTTGGTTTCTTATTATATGATTGCATCCCATATTATGTTCTTTTCTCCTTGTACTTATCACTTCCATGTAACCTATTTCATCAATTTATTATTCTTACTTTGCAATATCTGGCACTTTGCTTCCCATGATTTTATTTCTTCTTCCCTATTTAGAGCCAAACTCTCTGGGTTTTTGTTTTAGTCCTTTAACCCAACAATATCAAATTATTTCAAACTAACCTATGACATAGCTTGAACAATGGATTGTTCACCATATTCAGTAGAAGGAGGAATGATTCTACTTTCAAGCTCTTTTTCTTTCTCTTGCAGATTTTTTCTAAATCGTCATACATATCCATTTCCCATTGTTTTTTTCCTGTGAATTTCAGTAATTTTCCTTTGCAATATATTAAATCGCCATTAAAATATTCCTTTTCCTTTTCAATATTTGTCAGATTTAAATCTTCTATCAGCAGAGTGGATGAGATCTGTTACCACCTAAGTTGTACTTAGTGGTTTTTTATCAAGTGAGCCTAGTGAACCAGACAAAGATTTTTTGTTCGGACTTCAGAAGACCTTCGAAAGTGCTTGTTGTACTATATCACATGTTCATACCCCATGGGGGAATTGTAATAGAAATATAGTGTCTGTAAAAGACTAGGTCTCTTAGACTTTATTTATCAATCGGATCAGCCCAGGGTGTTTTTTCCCTTGGTTATTATCGGTTGTTGAATAAACGACTGGTAATTTCTGAGTTTTTCACTCAATACCTCCAAAGTTGGGGTGGTCATCTTGGCATTTAGGAATATTGAGGTTATTAGAGTATATGTGTCAATGTATAAGAATTCTAGTCATCATGGTTGAGTCATACGAACATGTCTAAGTCTGCCTAGGTTTTTATTTTTTATTAATTTTTTTAATTTTTAAAAATTTTAATTTTTCCACAAAAACTTGTGCTATTTTTTAATAGTCTAATTGGAAAAATTGGTTTTGTAATAAAAGTGGGCAAAATAATTAGTTTTAGTCTTGGGGGTGCTCATTTTCAAGCTAAGAGCACCATGCAAACCCATAGACCCACTATTTTCAAGTTTTGAGTGATTTTCCATCACTTAGGTCAGACAGCCCCAAAAAATCAATTATTGATTATTTTAATTAATAAATTTATGAATAAATGGAGAAAACCCAAAATCCTATATCAACATATTCTCAACTAATTTGATTGAAATCAATCTCATCAACACCAGATTGACTAGATTTGAAAAATCCTTCATTGAAGGAGGTGATCTGGAAAGATCCAGAGTTGAAATTCAACCTCCTTTATGGGGAATTGGTCCCTCTCTCTCTCCTCCACACATGTGGGATCTTCTAGAATCTTTTTGGTTGATTTTTCAGTCAACAGGTTGATGTGTCAGCTCAATCACCCACCCGATTGACAAGTAGACTCAGTAAAAGATTAGTTCAGCTTTAGATCAGGCATTGATGCACTCTCCTTTAGTTGTAGTGGTCTATCTCCTTAGGATTTGCACCCCCTCTGGGATGGGGTTTCATTTTTTTGTATAAATAAAGCACAAATTGCCTCTTCCAAGCTAGTTAGAACTGGGATTGAGGTACTATTGCGATTGTACTATTGTTATTGTTCATTTTAAATAAAGAGAAGCTTTGGAGGTAAGACGATGTCATGTCATTATATGTGTGGATGGGAATTTCCATGTTTTACTGAGGTAACCTGTATCTGTGTTCATAATTTGCTGATTTTTTGTGGATTCATTGCTAATATTGATAATAAGCTTATTATAATCTTGATAGGAAATGATTTTTTCAATAAGTTTATTGGCCATATCTTTCCTTTGATGCATGTTTAGAGATCTAGATTAATCATGTTTTATAAGTTTATATGCATGTTATTCTGAAATCTCTGTGTATGTATTAACTGGATCTCACAACTATTTTGGCAATTCTTTGGATTCAATTGTAGGTTCCTATCTTGGATAGGATGATTATATAGTTTGCTTCTTCACTCTCTCCAAAACCATTCAAAGGCATAGTCCCTCAACATTCCATCGGAAAGCTCCACAGTTGATCTTCAAGGCTACCAGCACTCTTCCTCTCTCTTCCTCCTTATAAAAATCCAAATCTTAACTGGTTACTTTGGTTTCAATCTTTGTTATAATTTATATCTGTCATATTAAATTAAAAATTACATATATCTACTATTTCAAATCTCATATTCTATATCTCATTTTTGAAAGGTATCATTAAGCATTCTAGATCTACCTTAGGGAAAGCATCCGTTTTGCATGGAAATTTAAAGAGAATCCATAGGTTGCATGCTCTAGGTTTCCTTTTCTATTTTGAAAATATTAAATCTAGAAATTAGTGCATATTTAATTGGCTTCACAAACAACAATCCAAGATCCCGAGGAAAGCTTTCTTTCCTTGGTTCCCGTTTCACCGGTTTAGCTAGTTTTAACTTAGTTTTGTTTGAGTTAAAGCAGGCTGACCCAGAGGTACTCTTAAAGTGATTTTGGGAATATTTCCTTCTAAAATGCTTGTTTTATTTTAGCAGTAATAATAGAAAGAGGAGAATCTGATGTTCTAAATTGGCCTCGGGATCATTCAAATCCCCCCAAGGGTCTCCCCTTTGACTGAATTCTTAAAATTTTGGGAAAGTTGTAAGATATTGGTTTCATCCCATAGAAGGACCAAGAGGATTATGATATTAAATATTGCTGATATTGTAACCAATGATAATAAAAGGAAATATTTTTTGACTAGGCTCTATCGAGATTGCTCCCCATCCCCCCATGGGGGATCTGCGTTCGTTTCATTTTTTTTTGCATTTTTCCCTTTTTTCGTTCTATTTTAGTATTGACATGAAATAATGTATAATTTGATAATATTTTTCATTATTCCATATTTTCAATTCAAAATTAATCATACTACTTACTCCACGACTTCCCGATTGACCCGCAAGGGGAAAGAGATGCGTGGTCGGACTAATTAGAAAATTGGTGTTGTGTATATATGATTCCATTTTTGCTTTATTGTTTTGATAATCATAATAAAATCAACCCTTCCTTGATTCCCTAATTGAGGTCCACTTGGACCGAAAGAGGTTCCTAGAGGGTTTTCTTTTTAATAAGAACACCTCTTTCAAAATGTAGTAAAAATAATGAATACTTTAGTGTGTATGCACTGTACTTGGCTACGTTCATCCGATCAGTAAAGTTGCATCAAAAGAACTTTAGTGACTAGATTAATTAGTCCTCACCTCCCAAATTGATAAACCATCAGGTGAAAATCCAATGCCTCGAACAAACTGTAAGCGGTGGCAAAATACCCAAAGGAGTGGGAAGAACTGGAAAGTGACCTCGACGGATCGATCTCTGTCACACCCTGAAACATGTGTTATGAACAACATTATCCAAGACTCTGTTCCAGCCCAAAAACACCTTGTGGGTAGCCATGAAAGTTCACCTTTGGACATAATCCAAGTACCCCTCGGGTATATTTGGAGTCTCGCTTTCTCCTAATTTAATTCATTCACATTCCACATAATTTAAAATCTGCCAAGATACATTTGCAAAACATTCATTCAAGTGCATGCAAGCACATTATTTTCTCTGTTGAATCCATTTAAGGCATTGGTGATTTATTTGATCATTTCATTCAATTATATATATANCACATTAAGCAATTATCCTTACTAATTTAATAGGTTCTACCCCCCTTGGCTTCATTAGGAGTTAGCCTGAATGGAGGAGTCAAGAACAAGGTGACAGCCTTGACTCGAGACTTCCCCAAAGGACACACCAAGTGGCTTGAAGACTTATGCAACGTAACCAAGGTGTGTGAAATGATGTCACACTTTTTGGCACTGTTGCCGAAGATAAATCTTTTTATTCTCGAGTACGACTTAGCTTAAATTTTTCTAAACAAATAAAAAGATTAAAAAAAATTGATTGATCTAGTCTTTAAAAAACATAAAAATTAAAACTCGATCCATCCAGCGACTCCATTGTCTAACATCTCTTCAAGAATTTCTACCCAAAGAAACCGTCGACAATTATTCAATCCTCTCTCTGATCTCGAAAGGTTTATTAGGGAAATATTGAATAGGCATACTTTTCGTAGAAACCTTGAAGATTTAGGAGACCATTCCCTCTCAGATATCCATCACATATTTGTAGAGATTCATACCTACTAATCTCAAGAAATGACGGAATTCTTCAAACCCCTTGAATTTTTTCAGATAGCAGGTACTACCCATGATATTCCAAATGATGCTATCAAGAAGCTTCCCATATTCCAAGGCAATAATGCAATCACTGCCAAGTCTCACCTTCAAAAGTTTGAAAAGCACCATGTCAGTTATTGCAATGATATTTCCCATAACCATAAAGATGTTAAAATGAATCTCTTTGCTTTATCCTTAGAGGATGATGCTACAGAATGGTACTTCAACCTAGGTGATGATTCATATAAAACTCTTAGTGAATTCCTATAGGGTTTTAAGAAGAAATGGGGAGAAAAGAAAGAACCAAGACATCTTCTTGCTACCCTTCATAACATAAAGAAGATGGAGAATGAAACCATGGATGAATTTAACACTAAATTCAGGAGGGTGGTTGCAGACCTCCCTAAATACATCAAGCCAAAGGATGCCTTCATCCTCATATCTTACATTGGAGCTTTCACTACTGATTTGAGGTACTAGTTAAGCGACAAAGAGCCGAACAACCTAAAAATTGCTCAAGAATTGGCCAAGAAAATAGAAAAGAATATGCAGTCTTCAGGAAAGTCCAACATTCCAGGTTACACTAGGGGAAACACTTCATACAACAAAGAGAAGGGTAAAGTCGTTGAATCAGAAGAAAAGGGAACCTCTAAAGATCCCATGGAAAAGATGACGGGCATGATAAAAGACTTGGTTACTAGTAAAAACCAACTTATGGAAAATCAATATGCACAAATGAATCATATGCAAAATAGAATAATCACAATGGAAAGAAATAATGGACCTAGGAACAGTCAGCCTAAACAGAATTAGATGTATCAGAAGAAAGCTCCTCAACAAGAACCTAGGATTCCAAACCAGTTAGACTCAGCTAACATGGTAGAAGAAGTAATTCCATGGTGTAGATCTTGTGGTCAATTCCACCAAGAAAGCACTTTTTATATTGCAAACCAAGTTATAGAACATGGAAGTCCCGAGGTCAGTAATCAGGAAACAATGTCAAGTGATTCTGATCATGTGTGCATGGTAGGCCAAACTTACCCTTTATCAAACAAGCATTGGCGATAGGCTATGGATTACAATTATGAGAAGGATCTCCTTTCCAAATTTTATGGTGCAATGCCTTCTCCGAAAACAATCGAGGAAATGAATGAGGCTAGATTCAAGGGTGCAGTTTATCAAAGAAAGGAGAAGCCATCACTGTCTAAACAATACAAGCCAAAGGTAACCTCTCCTCCTCTCCCAAATCCCACGATTATCCCTAAATCAAATGTTGATATGGGAGAATGGATAAGTAGTCCTAAGATTCATGTTTATGCAACTGATGTCCTTAAAATTCCTAGTCAAAAAGAAAAGTTGTTGAAAGCCATAGAGGATAATAAAAGTAAAACTCATAATATTGTCAAAGAGGATACTCTCCCTAATAATAATGCTATATTTGAAGCTGAACATATTGAACCTATATATATGCCTATAGTCCTCAACAGTTTTGATCCGAAAAGAGAAGATTACCTACCTTTTTATGTCTCCCTCTTAGTTGATAACCTTCTCCTTCATAACTGCATGTTAGATTGAGGTGCTTCATCAAATTTCATGACAAGAAAAGTAATGGAATAGATAAATCTAAGGGTCACCCGACCCTACCACAATGTTTGCGCAATTGATGAAAGAGAATTTGAAGTGGTAGGGATAATCTTAAATTTACAAGTTAAGTTGGCCAAGTATCCTGACATTGACATGGCGATGGATGTGGTAGTAATAGATGTTCCAGATAATTGGGGTATGTTGCTATTGAGAGAGTGGGATACAACTCTTGGTGGGTACATTCAAATGGATTGGACATATGCTACTATACCTGCATCAGAAAACACTAGGGTGATACTCCACAAAGAGAAGCTAAGGAAACAACATGTAGAAAACCCCAAGAAGCACGGAAATGAATTTGTTCATTTCACTGATAACTTTTGAAACTATGTTATTTTGTCAAATTTCATGGCCCCTATTAAGGAAAACATTAAAAATGAAAAGATAGATGAAGTTTGGAAAATGTACTTTGACGGGGCTTATTCCAAATCCAAAAAGGGTGCAGGAATCATGATCATCTCTCCTTCAAATAAATTTTACAACTTTTCTTTGAGGATAGAGTTTGAAGCATCAAACAATGTAGCCAAGTATGAGGCATTGCTCATAGGGTTAGAAACCGCGAAAGACATGGGGATAAATATGTTGAACATAAAAGGTGATTCATACTTAGTTGTACTCTAGATTAAGAATCAGTATCAATGTAAAAATGAGAGACTAAGGAAGTATAGAAATGCCACATGGGACATTATGGAATGGTTTGATTCACTTAACATTAAAAAATCCATAGGGAAATGAATGGGTTAGTAGGTAAGTTGGTAGTAGAAACATCCAGCCTCCAGCCATCAAATGAAATGATTAGTCGGAATGGAAATATGGATATTAATTTCAGACCTTCAATTCCGGATAATATAGATCACTGGCAGGTGTTTAAAGATGATGAGCAACTCTTGAGATTCATCCACAATCTCCAAGAGTTTGAAGGTTGAAAGATTAGCTATCATAAATAGGGTAAAGAGTATCAGGAATACGAGGATAATGAAAGGAATCACATCTTGAGTATCCTTATAGCTTTCGAAAATATTTTTGATCAAAAACATCATCATAAGAAAAAAGAAATAAAAATTGGGGATTATATGGAAATAAACATAAGAACTGATAAGGACCCCAAATTAATAAAAATTGGAAAAGGTACTTCGAAAAATGAAAGGAACAATTTGATCAACGTAATCAAAGAGTATATAGATGTGTTGGCCTTTAGTTATGATAAACTTAAATTCTATCGGGAAGATGTGTTTCAACACACTATTGCCCTCACATAAGAGGCTAAGGAGGTCAAGCCTTCCTGACAAAAACTTAGGTGAATAAATCCTAAGTTGGCCCCCATTGTGCATAACAAACTTTAGAAGATGTTAGTAGCATGGATCATGGCACCTACAAGACATTCATCGTGGTGCTCCAACTTAGTTTTTGTCAAAAAGAAGAATGCGTCAATTAGAATATGTATAGATTTCAGAAATATGAATACATCATGCCTTAAAGTTATTTACCCATTACCTGGCATGGAAACATTGCTTCAAAGTGTAACAAGATCAGGAATGATGTCCATGTTGGATGGCTTTTTCTGGTTATAACCAAGTGTTGGTAAATAAGGAGGATCAACATAAGACTACATTCACCACACCCTGGGGTACCTATAAATTTTTAAGAATGCCTTTTGGCTTATTGAATGCTGGTGCCACCTTCCAAAGAGCCATGGATTTTTCCTTAAAAGAACTTATAGGAAAAATAATCGAAATATATCAAGATTAATTAACTATTTTTTCAAAGGAAATATTTGACCACAAAAGTCATCTTAGGCAGGTTTTCATAAGATGTCAGAAATATGGTATTTCCTTGAACCCCACCAAGTCAATCTTTGGGGTTGATGAAGGAAAGCTTTTGGGGCACATCATCTATAAGGATGGTGTCAAGGTTGATCCTGAGAGATTTGAAGCCATTAAGAAAGTCCCCTTACTTCAGAGTCTAAAATCTCTCCAGTCTTTCAATGGTCAAATCAATTTCATAAGGAGATTCATCCCAAATTTAGCAGAATTAATGAAACCTCTACAAAAACTACTAAAGAAAGATGCTAAGTTTGAGTGGATGGATGAAGGGGAATATGCTTTCAATTCTATCAAAGATTCCATGTCCATGTCCCTATACTTGATCAGTCCATATTATTCCAAGGAATTCCAGTTATTTTCTTTTGCCTTAAAAGACACCATTGCCAATGTTTTTCTTCAAAAGAATAAGGAGAGATAAGAGAAACCTATAGCCTTTATGAGTAGAGACTTGCAACATTCAGAGTTAAAGTATACCACCATGGATAAACAGGCTTATGCCCTTGACAAGTCCCTTAAACATTTCATAACTTATGTAGGTTACTCCAAAATCATTTGGTATGTACCCCATGCAACTGTTAAGGATATCATGTATCAACAAGATTGTCTAGGGATCAGGGGTAAGTGGGTTTCAAAGATTCGAGAATATGATTTAGAGATAAAACCTACTAAGTTAATAAAGGGGAAAGTTCTTGCAAAGATGTTGACCCAACAAAATGAAAAGGCCTTAGGAATAATCTGCCAGAACAATGATTTAGAACAAAGTGTATCAGACGAGCTTCAGAGACTAGAGAAACACCCTTGGTATACCGACATCATCTTTTTCCTCCACAACCTTACATGCTCGGATCACTTACTTGGCCATAAAAGAGGATCAGTAAGGTTAAAAGAAACTAAGTATTGTTTAACAAAATATGGTTTGGGTTGGACAAACCCCAATGGTTTAATACTTATATGTGTCGATGAACCTGAGTCCAAAAAACTCATGGTTGAGTTCCATTTAGGATTTTGTGGTGGACATTTTGCAGCAAGAACAACCACCCATAAAATCCTTAGAGCAGGCTACTATTGGTTGAACCTTTTTCTAGATGTGCACAAGTCTGTCAGAGTTTTCCCCCAGTGTTAGTTGTTCACCAGAAAGCAACAAATGAAAGCCTTTCCTTTAAATCAAATAGTATTCCAAGCCCCTTTCTAGTAGTGGGGGCTTGATTTCATTGGTAAGTTAAAGGATAAATTGAGCAATGGTTATTCTTGGATTCTTACTTCCATTTATTATTTCACCAAATGGGCAGAGGCGATACCCACCAAGAAGGAAACCGATACTGTAGTCATGCATTTCTTAGAAGATAAGATTATCAAAAGATTTGGTGTGCCAGCCAGAATCATCATAGATAATGTCCCATGCTTTGTTTCCTCCAAGATGTAAACCTTTGGTTTCAAGTATAGCATTTTCCTATCCCATTCATCCAACTATTATCCCCAAGGAAATGGTCTAGCTGATTCAAGTAATAACAACTTAATGACCATAATCAAGAAAATGGTGGGTGATAATAAAAAATTTTGCGATAGAAAGATCAAGTTTTCATCATGGGCCGATAGATCACAAAGAAAAGTTCGACCAGAAGGATCCCTTTTGAAATTTTCTATGGCCTAGATGTCACCTTACCTTTTTATTTAAAGCTTCCATTGTATTTTCTTCTCCAGACCTTCAGCTCAAATTAGGATGCCATTCAAAATAGAATAAACCAGTTGATCGAGTTAGATGAGAGTAGAAGAGGTTCCCTTGACCAAAGTATTAGAAATTCAGACAAAGTCAAGAGAACATTTGATATATCTACCTGGCCTAGATCCTTTAAAGTAGGTGACATAGTCTTGAGTTGGGACAAATGACGGGAGAAACTTGGGAAACATGGAAAGTTCGACAACTTATGGTTGGGGCCGTATATCATTGATGAAGTAGTAGGAACAATTTCTTTCTATATAAATGACCTATAAGGAGAAAGGTTAAGCCTACCAATGAATGGTTTTCTCCTCAAGATGTTCTTCACTGAGACAGTTTGATGCCTTTATTGGCATCGGTGGTTTCAGGGCCAATTTCTAAACCTTTCCCTGCATATATTTTTGAATTTTATGAATCATATTGTCGTATTATAGATATTGTTGTATTATAGGTTTTTTGTACCATGTTACTAACCTTGAAATTTTTCTTTTGTATATTAGTTTTGTAAAATATTTCCTTTTTGTACATCATAGGCTAATTATGTACAGTAGTTTGCTTTATAGTTGATTTTTTTTTATATACATGTTACTAACAAACTTTAATTGCTATGCAGGACCCAGAGAGTCTGGAGTTCTCACATCCTCTTCTTTAATTAGAATATTAGTTAGAGAATGTGTTCTTAGATGGAGCCAAAATTTTACCACCTAAGTTGTACTTAGTTGTTTTTTATCAAGTGATCCTGGTGAACTAGACAAAGATTTTTTGTTCAGACTTCAGAAGACCTTTGGAAGTGCTTCTGAGAAGTGCTTGTTCTACTATATCACATGTTCATACCCCATGGGG
Source organism: Pseudotsuga menziesii (assembly GCA_001517045.1). Classification (NCBI taxonomy): domain Eukaryota; kingdom Viridiplantae; phylum Streptophyta; class Pinopsida; order Pinales; family Pinaceae; genus Pseudotsuga; species Pseudotsuga menziesii. The sequence goes on from LPNX010382151.1 coordinate 71,522, forward strand.
GAACTGTAATCATATGTTCTAGAATGATAGTGTCTGTAAAAGACTCAGTCTCATAGACTTTATTTGTCAATCCGATCAGCCCAGGGTGTTTTTTCCCTTGGTTATTATTGGTTGTTGAATAAACGACTGATAATTTCTGAGTTTTTCACTCAATACCTCCAAAGTTGGGGTGATTGGCTTGGAATTTAGGCCTATTGAGGTTATTAGAGTCTATGTTTCACTATATAAACATGCTAGGAATCATGTTCGAGTCATATGAACATGTCTAAGTACCCCTGGGTTATTATTTTTTCAATTTTTTAAAGTTTTTTAAATTTCAATTTTTCCACAAAAACATACGCTATTTTTTAATAGTCTAATTGGAAAATTTGGTTTTGTAATAAAAATGGGCCAAATAATGGGTTTTAGTCATGGGGGTGCTCATTTTCAAGCTAAGAGCACCATGTAAACCCATAGACCCATTATTTTCAAGTTTTGAGTGATTTTCCATCACTCAGGTCAGAAAGCCCCAAAAAATCAATTATTGATTATATTAATTAATAAATTGATGAATAAACAGAGCAAATCCAAAATCCTAGATCAATGGATTCTCAACCAATTTGATTGAAATTAGTCTCATTAGCACCAGATTGACTAGATTTGACAAATACTTAACTAAAGGAGGTGATTTGGAGAGATACAGAGTTGAACTTCAGCCTCCTTTATGGGGAATTGCACCCTCTCTCTCTCCTCCACACATGTTGGCTCTTCTAGAAGCTCTCTGGTTGATGTGTCAGTCAGCAAGTTGATGTTTTAGCTCAATCAACCCCTTTATTGACAAGTAGAATCAGTAGAAGCTCATTTCAGCTTCAGATCAGGAATTGATGGACTATCCTTTAGCTGTAGTGGTCTATCTCCTTGGGATTTGCGCCCCATCTGGGCTGGGGTTTCATTTTTTTGTATAAATAAAGCACAGATCGCCTCTTCCAAGATAGCTAGACTTTGGATTGAGGTGTTGTTGCTATTGTACTATTGTTATTGGTCATTTGAAATAAAGAGAAGATTTTGAGGCAAGACGGTGTCATGTCATTGTATGTGTGGATGAGCATTGCCATGTTTTATTGAGGTAACATGTATCTATGTTCATAATTTGCTGATTGTTTGTGGATTCATTGCTAAGATTGATAATGAGATTCTTATAATCTTGATAGGAAAGGAATTTTTCAATAATTTTACTCACTATCTCTTTCCTTTGATGCATGTTTAGAGATCTAGATTGATCATGTTTTATAAGTTTATATGCATGTTATTCTAAAATCTCTGTGTATGTATTAACTAGATCTCACAAGTATTTTGGAAAGTCTTTGGATTTAGTTGTAGGTTTCTAGATTGGATAGGATGATGATCTATTTTTCTTCTTCACTCTCTCAAAAACCATTCAAAGGCATAGTCCCTCAACATTCCAATGGAAAGGTCCACGGTTGATCTTCAAGGCTACCAACACTCTTCCTCTCTCTTCCTCCTTATAAAAATCCAAATCTTAACTGGTTACTTTGGTTGCAAGCTTTGTTATAATTTATATATGTCATATTAAAGTAAAAATTACATAGATCTACTATTTCAAATCTCATAGTCTAGATCTCATTTTTGAAAGGTATCATTAACCATTCTAGATCTAGCTTAGGGAAATCATCTGTTTTGCATGGCAATTTAAAGAGAATCCATAGGTTTCATGCTATAGATTTCCTTTTCTGTTTTAAAAATATTAAATCAATAAATCAGTGCATATTTCATTGTCTGCACAAACAGGCAGCCAAGATCCCAAGGAAAGCTTGCTTTCCTTGGTTCCTTTTTCACCGGTTTAGCTAGTTTTAACTTAGTTTTGTTTGAGTTAAAGTAGGATGACCCAAAGGTACTCTTAAAGTGATTTTGGGAATATTTAATTCTAACATGCTCGCTTTATTTTAGCAGGAATAACAGAAACAAGAGAATCTGCTGTTCAAAAGTGGCCTCGAGATCATTCAAATCACCCTAGGGGTCTCCCCTTTGATTGAATTCTTAAAATTTTGGGAAAGTTGTAAGAACTTGGTTTCATCTCATATAAGGACCAAGAGGATTCAGATATTTTATTTTTATGATATTGTAACCAATAATAATAAAAGGAAATATTTTTTGAGTAGGCTCTTTCGAGCCCACTCCCCATCCCCCCAAGGGGGATTCGTGTCTGTTTCATTTTTTTGCATTTTTCCCTTTTTATGTTCTAGTTTAGTATTGACATGTAGGATTGTATAATTTGATAATATTTTGCATTATTCCATATTTTCAATTCAAAAGTAATCATACTACTTACCCCACGACTTCCCAATTGACCCGCAAGGGGAAAGAGATGCATGGTAGGACTAATTAGAAAACCAGTGTTGCGTATCTCTGATTCCATTTTTCATTTATTGTTTTGATAATCATAATAAAATAAAACCCTCCTTGGCTCCCCAATTGAGGTCCACTTGGACCGAAAGAGGTTCTTGGATGGCTTTCTTTTTAATAAGAACACCTCTTTTAAAATTTACTAAAAATAATGAAGACTCCAATGTGTATGCTCTATACTTGGCTGTTGTTCATCTGATCAGTCAAGCTACATCAAAAGCACTTGAGTGACTAGATTAATTAGTTCTCACCTCCCCAATTAACAAACAATCATGCAAAAATCCAACACCTCTAACAAACTTTAAGCAGTGGCAAAATACCCAAAGGAGTGGGAAAAACTAGAAACTGACCTCAAGGCGTCAATCTCTGTCACACCCTAATAGGTGCATTATGGACAATAGTCTCTGAGACTCCATTCCAGCCCACAAACACCTTGCGGGTAGCCATGAAAGTTCACTTTTGGACATACTCCAAGTACCCCTCAAGTATATTTGCAGTCCCCTTTTCGCCTAATTTAATTAATCCACATTCCGCATTAATTTAAAATCTACCAAGAGACATTTGCAAAACATTCATTCAAGTGCATGCAAGCACATTATTTTCTCTGTTGACTAAATTTAAGGAACTAGTGATTTATTTGATCATTTATTTCAATTATATATATATATATATATATATATATTGAGTGTCATTACTGTGCTTATCTACTTTAAATATTGCATCTTGTTATCTTTTGTTTTCACTGGTTAAATTCAAAACTCATAAACAACTTAATCATTATAACACCATCACACTAAGCAATTAGCCTTAGTAATTTAACAGGGTCTACCACCCTTGGCTTCGTTAGGAGTTATCCTGAATGGAGGAGTCAAGAACAAGGTGATGGCCTTGACTCGAGACTTGCCCCCAAGGACGCACCAAGTGGCTTGAATATTTCTGCCACGTAACCCAGGTGTGTGAAAGGTGGCAACAAGATCTTCATCTTCTTCTTCATTAATTGAACGGTGTTCTCTTTTTCATTCAATAATTTTTGTGTGGCAGACCCTTTTTCTACTTTGCTATTAGCGACCAAAAAATATGTTTGTATCTTCTTGATCTATGCTTAGTGGGCCCTATTTTCCACATTGTCCTGTCTAAGATGATTTTCAATCTTGCTCTTACTAGAATACATCCTAGATACTTTAAGTGTTTCATTCAGCAGATCAGTATAAAAGGTATCCCCATTTTACTTATGCAAGTGAATCATATAATGAATGGAGATATTCTCCAAGATCATTTTCATTTCACTAGCCTTATTCTTTTTTGCTATAGCCAAATTCAAAGTGTTTTGAGAATGATCCCTAACACTGATTAGGGATACATTGTTACTAGAAATAATTTTGATCTCTGCATACAATTTCACAGCTTCTTCTGAAGCTACATTCGTATCATCTTTGTATTTGTCAATAATTTTGATCTTTTTTTGAATCGTGAGGTAGAATCAGTGGGTGTTTTAGTAAAATCATATTATTTGACCTCAAATGTAGGTCCTTTCACTTTCATTTTCTTCTTTTTCTTACTCTTACCCTCAGATATTTGTACAATATTTCCTACTTATTCAACCATTTGTTTCTTTGGTGTTCTTTTGGTATCTTCGTCCTCTATGTCCTTGGAATCAAAGAAGTTCCTTTTGTTGGTTCTCTTAGAGTAGTTGGATATTGGTCTAATATTTTTTGTTGGTGGATTTGTTGTCAAGAATTTCATGCCTTCTGTAGACAGAAGTTGTTCCTCTGGTATGAATGGTTCAGATACAGAAAAAATAGTTTACAACAAGGTTAGAAAACTTCTCCTAGAAACTATAGACACCTGGAATATGATCTCTAATGGAATGATGTGGCTCTTCACCTATGGAAAAATATCTCCAAAAAAATACCTGCATAAACACATCAAAAGACAAAAGATCAAAAGTACCAAAACATCATCTATAGATCTATATCGATGACTAAGGAATCCAATAATAAACATGCAAGATTACACATAACAATTATATGACAAAGGAACCAACTTTGCATTGATAAATAATGAAAGAGTTTACAACTTGTGCCTTAGTGTTGATGCACTCCTCCACAAAATCAATGTCTTATCCCCCATAGCTCCAAATTTCTCCTCTATTCTCACTCTTTTAGGATAAGGCATTCCACGAAGCTTTTGATCTAGAAGCTTCGTGAAGTCTCTCTTTTTCACTTTTTTACCAAGGCACCTCTCCTGCTCCTTGATTATAGAGCAATGATAGGGAAGAACTTCTCTTCAAACAAAGAGAAAAGGAGGTGCCACCACCTATCTTCAACAAAATTTAGGTGGTGTTGAAGAATTTATCGCTCCTAAGCTTAAGGGTAGAAGCAGTGCTAGGTTTTTATGTGCAAGTTTGGCATCTGGATTAAGGATTTCACTTCAATATTTGGGAATGAGGGAAAACTTGGATGTTTAGGATCTTATCACATGTTGATGACAATATTTGGGTGTAAAAAAATTCCCCCCCCCCAAAGCATGAGGATAGAGGGATACGATAGGAGAGATATTTGATAGAGCAAGTTATTACTTCGATGCAAGAATCAGCTTGATCGAAGATCAAAATCATCCAGGTATATACAATACATCAATACATTTTACTCATGAGCAAATTTGTCTTCACCATGGATGCATACCAATACAAGGCAGATCCATGGGAGATAATAACGAACATGGCTACTAGAATACGACGTAGATCCATGTGATAGATGACTCAAACTTGGACATAGCTACCAAACATACAATGTAGATCTATGTCATATAGATGCAAATTTGAGCATAGCCACGACCATACAAATGTTGATCCATGATGGTACTTCATACAATACACTCCATCGCAACATGGGGAGAAATCTATGAGTACTTTCAAACAAACACCCAGGGTCTTCGTCTTGTCTTACACAAAGTACGATTCTATCCATGTGATTACAATGATATGAAGTTGAACATGGTAGAAACCACTTGATTACTGGTCAATGATGTGAACCGTTAATGAGTGCGAGGGAGATCACCATTAATGCCAATGATTCCCAAGGTACCTTAATACAATCCACTAAGTGTGAATAGATGATTTTATGTCAAACACTCACTGGAATCTTTCGATCAAAATTCAATGATGTGAATCTATGTCAAAAGCGATAGAATTAGTCATTGAGGCATATAGATCTCAAGGTACTAAACTTGTTTCTAAGACTATTTCCCAGATGATGATATGATGTCGATAGGAATAGTCTCATCAAAGGAGGGCCATGATGAATCCCACATCAATGACACAAAACTCAGAAAAATGTTATGGGATGTGGTAGATAATGTAACCATAGGACTTACTCAAAAGTATTGACACAAAGGATGTTTTAACTACATAGGTAAACTTATTACTCCCTTTAAACATCAGGCAGCATGACAAAATACTTGGTAGCATGACTGGACTAGACATACACACAATACGACAATGGACAATGTATTCTTTTGAAAGAATCAAAGGAGTGACATGACTCATGAAAGTTGATCGACTTGCAATTCAGATGAATATCCAATTGATTGAATGATATGTAGACAACTGCCATGTTCAAAGGTGACAAACAACTGCCATTTATTTGCAAAATGATTTGATTCCCTTCCCTTAATTCCCCCATTATGATAGATGAGTGCCTTTTTTTCATTTTTATGAGTCCAAAGACGATAACAAACACTCATTTTAGCTCGTCCGAAGAAAATTTCATTCTCATATATTTCACAAACTTAAGAAAGGAGGGGTTTGTTCCCTGAATGGGTCTCTCAGTGTTTACTTTAACGAGTCCAATGAAAGAAAACTTGGTATCGTTCATGTTTAGAGAGTTTGAACGAACACGTAAGAGGACTCCAAAGGGTCCTTTTTCATACAATTTAGTTTCTAGGGCTCGAAAAAGTATAAAATAATACCCAAGAGAACTCTTCCAGTCATGATTGGCTGGAGTGCTCCTTTTTCGTAAATAGGCTATCCGAATCGAAAAAGAGATAACCTATCGTCAGAGAGACGAATCTTCAAATACTTTTGTGAGTATGAATAAGACAAGTACTTGAAAATATTTTCATATTTAGGGAGCCCAAAAAAAGTTTAAAGGAAACTCCAGTTGATTTCTTTTTCACGATGATAATTTTTCACGAGCCTAAAAAGAATCAGAAAAAGACTTGGAACTTTGATATTGAATTCTAAGAGCATGACCAAAGTGTCGAAACAAACGCTCATGGACTTTTTCCATTTTATGGAAGTACAAAAAATTCAAAAAGAAATTCCTCCATAGACACTACTATTTACCTTTTCATCCTTGCAAAACTGAAAAAGGTCCATTAGTCTCCTAAACATTTGAATAAATGACTTTATAAACTATATTAAAGGGAGTTCGCATATAAAAATTATTTAAACATATTAATAATAATGTGAAAAATTTCCTAAAAATATATTTCAAAACCAATTGAATAGTAGAAAACAACTAGTTTCACTATTTACCAATTTGTGAGAGCATTTGGGAGACTTTTGGAGGCAGATCTTCAGGAAGAGATTACAGTAGCATCCATCCTCTGTTTCGAGTACCATCATAGCATGGTAGATGCTAGAACCTTACTATTTCATTATATAGATTCCATTTTTGCTTTGGCTCACGTTTTGGGGGTCTTTGAACAAGCCTTAAATCCAAAATTAGGGCACCGCTCCTACCCCCTACGGGACAGGAAATGCCTGCTAAAAACTGCACCTGTTCAGTTTCACTTAGGCGATGCCACCACTCTGTGTAAATGGAGGATAGGCGGTGTCGGCCATGAGGTTGGAAATTCTAGTGGGAAAGCCAAAATAAAATTTATTTGATGATTTTAATGGTTGAATGTGGTTTTAACCAGCCCATTTGTTGTTTTTGGCAGGTTTTATTTGATAAAAAATGGTTATATGGAAAGAAAGGCAACATGACAATGATGATTCCCCGGATGAGGGAAATGTGGGGTGCATTACTGCTTTGAGAGGTTGTGTCCTCTTGAATTTTGTCTACACTCTGAGTATGATATCCTATGAACGCATGCTAGAGCATACCTTGCACATGTGGAACCTTAAAAAATAGTATTTTGAGGTTGGATCTTGTGTATTGACCATAGAGGTAGAGGACATATATTTTCTGACAGGATTGTCTAGGACGAGTGCTCATGTTTCATTGACTAGTCCTTGAGGAGGGGATGTGACCACTCAGGAGTTGATAAACCGTTATTGTGTGCCTAGTACTAGGAAAACAAAACAAGTAAATAAACATGCATAAAAAGAAGCTATACCTCACTTGGGTGGAAATGGGCCACCATGCCCTAGCTCATGGGAGCACCTCTCTCTTGGTTGGGTAGCAATGGCTTGGAGAAATGGAGATGGAGGAGAGGGAGAGTGGGTGGTTTGAGAGCAAGAGGTCTGAAAGCATCCACGGGCAGCATAACAATATGCAAATGAGAAGTGTTTTGAGAGTGACCCCCCACCTTCCTTATATAGTTTTTCCAAAAGATTTTAGGGTTTTAATCCTTTGGTCAGGGCTTTAGCCCCTTTTTTGGGCCTTTAGCCCCTTCTGCCCTAACTTTAGCCCCTTTCAGGGTTTTAGCCCCTTTTTGAGGGCTTTAGCTCCCGGGGGTTTGTTTTGTGCTCTTTTTTGGGGGTTTCTCGCCCTTTTCTTCATCCTTGGGCTCTTTTGGAGGTGTGGGGGTCAAATGGGAGGTCATGGAAGGTCTTATGGAGTGAAATGAGTGTTGTGAGATGGTGTCCTTATGTGGTGTAGGCCATTGCGAGCTGTGTGGGGGATTTTTGGGTTAAAAGGTTTCCCCCTGATGTGTGAGGGTAGGAGCTCAATGTATGGTTGATGGACATCATAGGATTTGTTGTCGAGAGGTGGTACTTCCAGGGCTGGGGCATGGTGGATTTTTGGTTTTTGTATTAATTTGGTTCCCATCAATGGGTGAGATACAATAAATGTGTGGCATGTATATGGATGAGGTGGGAATTCCCATGCTCATGACAATGTCAAAAGAATCATTTGACCTATGCTCTAAAATACAAGAGCCGATCATATACAATGGTTGTTACAATGATGGTTTCCTCTCATGTGAAGTTGAATACAATACTGATCTGGTACATTGGACCCATGGCATTCTCATGGAATGCTACATCTTTATGCTAGATCTGGTACATAGCTGTGTGGACTCACTGATTGAGAGTTAGAGTCACTATGGTACAAGTATGTTACATCAATCATAAAGGTATATTGAAGCTCTGCTAGTGCTTCTCATCACTGTCTCCAACGAAACCCAGAAATCACAAGGGACATAACCTGTTTAGGTCCCTTGAGTGGACTCACCAATGTGCTAGAGTCAGGTGACATCCAGGGTATTCGACCAAGGACTGTGTGGAACAAACCCTATATGAATCTCAACGGTGCGATGATGGATTTGAAGTTGAGCACGTGAGAAAAAACCATCATGAGAGGCACTAAGAACTCCTCTGAAGTTGTCCAAGGAACTCATCAATGATGTCAATGGAACCAAGGTACAGGGACCTCTCGGTCTATCCTCTAGAATGTGTGTGTTGGCATCGATAGAGGGAGACCTACCCTTGGTCAAGGCGATGATGTTTCCTTGACCAGGAGTGCGAGGGATAACCAAACGATGTGAAGCAATCTGCATACTGACTCACTGAATTGGGGGGGGGAGGGTAGGGCAGGGAAGAACTGAATAGGGGTAGGGGGGAAATGGGAGACTCAAAATTCCTTTGTTCAGAGTATGATGGTAGGGCAGACCAAGCAGCAAATGAAACTTAACTCTGGGGAATGGGATCGTAGCTATAATACCGGGAATGTTGCTGCAGATGGGAAATACCTAGAAGAGGTGGACATTTTTTATACTGATCGGATACAAGGAAGACACATTTCAGAGTACCTTGAACAAAGGTGACCCAATGTGGGGATGCTACTGAACTATTTTCTATGGGGTGGTATCTAGGGACACCATTGTGGTACGATCTCATGGATTTTTAGCGAGCCCGAGAAGGTAAGTGCTCGATAGTGCTTTCAATTTTAGAGAGTCTAAAAGCATGAAGAAGAATCCAGTGGGGGCTCTTTTTCGTTGGTAGTCTCTTGTGCCCAAAAAAGGATAAAAGTATACATAGGAGAGCTCACCCATCCTAGAGGGGATGAGAGACTTCTTTACTGTTGGTAGTCTAATCAGGCCAAAAAAGGTTAAACCTACACTAACTGGACAGTCATTCAGATACTTTTACGAGCATGAACAAAACCAAGTTTGGTAAACGATCTTTTCTTATTAAAATGGCTCTAAAAGAGCTTAACAACAACCAGTGGTGATATTTTTCATCAGGTGTGGCCCCTTTGCTTGAGAAAGCACAAAAGTATGCAAAGGGGAACAGTCTTGGCTTGAGTGTGCCAAGGTGTCACGTCCCCATCCCTTCAACTGGCGAAGAGGACATGACGAACACCAAATACAGCTGGGCAAACAGCCCCATGAACATGAACAAAGATCAATTCTGAAAATTAAAAGCTTAAACACAAGGCATAACAGGAATGCCAAACATACAAGCATACACAGATGCATAATTCCTCAAAGCATTCAGCGGAAGAAAACATATACATTTTTGGAATTTAACATGTTCATCATTATTCATTAAACAACAGATTTAATTGCAGAGATGAAGTAGTCCACAACACTTATCTTTTGATGAATAATTCACCCCACAACTAGCTACATCGCTGCAACGTTCCACCCAACCATAGGCCAGCGTGCTCATTAATCTCTCAGCACACTGCCACCCCTGAGCTGGGCATGATTCCTCCAAGGATAAGGGTCAACGCAGACTTACACATAGCTGAGGGACACAATCCACCAAACCAACACCACTGGGTTTACCAGGCCTTCAACAATCAGCCAAGCCAACACAGTCTGAAGACCAACCACTACTTACATGTAGTAAAAAAATCCCTTCACAACCCTATGAAGAAGCAAAGGCAACTGAGAATAATCCCAAACAAATGATGAGCACAGCTCAAGCCACAAGCCAACCAGATTTGTTCTTGGCCCTAATGTGGCCAAAACAACTCAGATGCAACCCAAAACCAGGGTACTCCAGTATCCATAAACACACAATGAATGATAGCAGCAATCCACAGTCCCAAAATAGGGAAACTCAGGCAACAAATTGGAAATCAACAGCCCACAGCACAAACAATTCCCCTAGGTAATGGCTAGGCAACTTACACAGTCCACAAACAGAGGAGAAACCAACTCCCACCGTGGACAGAGGAAAACTCAACCAATGGATTGGAAATCCATAGTGGCCCAAAATGAAATTGAACACCACAGCCAACAAAACGCAGGGAAGACCACAGTCCCAAAACGAAATCAGTGAGAACGGCTCACAACATGGGAAAACGACTCATGAGCATCCAACATTCATGGAAGAACGACGGAAACCCAAATCATGGGTGAAAATCAACAGCAAGCAGAAATCGTGGATTAAAAACCATGGTCATGACACATACCAGTAGAAATTGGGCCCTTGAGGCCGTTTCACCTGCTCACTGCATGCAAAAACCAAAGAAGAGCTGCGACTGGTGTGCGAGAAGGAACTGAATGCCTTTCTACATGAGGGTCCCAGCCTATGCGCCAATCAACCCACCAACATGAGGAACGAACAGACTATAATCGTGAAGGTTGAAGACCAGGCATGGGAGAAATAGAACATAGTCGTCAAAATTGGAAAACGTGGGAGAGAAGAGTGAATGCAGTCATGGGTGTAGTGGGTGCATGGGTAAGGGACTGACAGTTCTGCCACCCCACTCCCAAAAACAATAACTGCTCCAACCACCAGCAGCCATAACTACCTCAACTACTCCACAAAACATTAAGGAGGTTGGATGAGACAAGGGAAGATGGAAAAACAAAACAAGGTGGAAACACATGGGTTTTTCCCCCATAGGCCAATGTTTGACATCCCCCACCCCTTATCCTTCGGAACCATGCCCTTTTCATTCAATGTTGCACTGTCGTAGCTGGTTGTGGTTTTAGTTTTAATTGATGTGCATATTTACATGATGCCACATTATAGTGTGTAGGCTAGCACGATATACCATCGGCAACTATCCCCATTGCTGAAACATACATGATCCAAATCGATGGTGGGATTTTGCCTTTAGCTCCTCACCACGATTAATTACATTATATACATCATGCAAATGGGGTCAAAACCAGGACATTACACAAGCAGGTCCTTTTCATGATATGGTCTACATGGTCCACAAAAGGAGGTAAACGAGACAATGTAGATGCCATTTCCTATACTTTAGCAAGATGGAAAGGAAGCAGTTGTGCTCATCGATCTTTTCATTGTTTTACAAAGTCAGAAAAGAGGTTAAACAAAACTCCAATGTGGTCAACTCACTGCGGTGGTGCGAGCGGTACCCCATGTCGGGACGGTGGACAGAGGTCCAAAGGTCATTCGCGCAGTATGGATGGAGTAGAAGGCTCTCCAACATACCAATACATGCATGGGATAGGTCATGGCAGAGGCCTGGGAGATGGTGTGGCAGAGGCACACAAATCGAGGTGGCTCTTGGATAGAGGTCAGGAGAGCATGTGTGTGTGTGTTGCAGTGGACGAACTTGACCACATGCGATGTGAGTGCAAGTTCGGGGGCACTTATATGTCAATACATGCAAGAAAAGAATTGTTTTGTGGGCAGTGATCCAGAGGTCTGCGTAAGGTGCGGTGAAAGGAAAATACAACTATGTGCTAAAAATAGAAAAAGTAAAAGCTAAAATTACATTTCTAAATGGGCAGCGGTCCGAGGAAACTTCTATGTCAAATATATGGGAGAAAAACAAAGGGTTTTTGTGGACGATGGTCCAAATATCTCCACATAAGGTGCGGTGAAAAAGACAATTATAACTATAAAAAGTAAAATATGGTACAATCCTTAACGGGCAGTGGCCTAACAACTCTCATGAGTAGTGTTTGAGAAGAAGATGCAAGTATAGGTCCGTAGACACTCGCATCATCATGTCATGGCTCGTAAATCAAGGTGACTTATGGGAAATGGTCCCAAATTGATTTATTAAACATGAGACAATGGTATCAGATATGGAAATTTGATCCCGAAGGTGTGAGAGGTGTCTCGAACCGGTTCCGGGTGACTTTGGATTAGCAGCTAATGGTGCCGCCCCTGATTTGTGTTGAAAAACGTTGGAAAACAAGAAAATAAAATGAAGTGACTCATTGGTGATGTTAAGCATAAAATTTCTTGAGGTAGATCCCATTGCAGGGGTTCTCAAAGAGTTGTCGATCAGAGTCAATGAAGAGGTATGCCCCCTTGCCAACGAAAAGGTCATTGACAAGGTGGGATGATGAAATCTGGGATTTTGTGAGAGGGACTGATTCCACACTATGGTTTAAAGGGAATGGGGTAAAACCTAAGGCAGTTTTACATATATCTCCATCATCACATAAGTGGTGCCGGGTTAGATCAAGTGTATCTTCCACAGCCGATGAGGCGAAATGGAAACTGGTGCTAGATATCATGAAAGTGGTATTGGTTGTGGCTTTTGTGGGCTTTCCCCCAGTCTCTATTGGAGGAATAGGGGTAGGCCTGGAGATAGGAGGAGTCTTTGATGGACTTGGAGGTAGGTGCAACATAATATCAATTGGTTGGACATGAGTCAACACATCTTGGAGCCTCGAAGGTAGGGTATGTGGTTTAAGGTACCACATATGATCTCCCGGTGTGAAATCTTGTAGATTGTAAGTTGCCAAGACAGACTTACTCATGATCTCGGATGGTGGGAAAAGGAAAGGGAAAAGAAAAAGGAAAAGTATCATGTTGAGTGGGAATGAACCCCACTGTTTCCCTAATCACTGAGGTTGTGGCTGTGGCCAAGGAAACACCGAAAGAGACAGGTCTAATGGACCATCATTGATGATGAAGACATGAGAGTCTACAGAACTGGACATCATGTAGATGGACATGGTGTTTGAAGAAGGCGATGGTCGGTGAACTTCTTCAATGAAGGTGATTTCAGACTCAAGGGAATGGTGACAGAGGTCAGTAAGATCCATTCGACACTCGGGAAGGTCTTAGCAATGGTGGGAGTAATGTTCATAAAATCCACAAATGGTGCAAGCATGATTTGTCCTCAATGTCTTGTTCTTGACTAGTGGCGTGGTTGGGAGTTCAACTATGGGGATGTTTTCGTTCATATCCATGGCATCCAGATGCACACAAATCACTGGGATTTCAAGGCAATTCTAAGTTGGATGGCCATGTTGTTCACAAAAGACACAAGGTGGGACTTGTTGTGGTTCTGTGGTGGATTTGGTATTCTTTACCTTTTCCCTTTTCGGTTGGGGCGGTGCAGGTGCTGGTGCGATGGTTGGATTATTCAGACTGGACGGGGGGTGAGGCTCAACTACAATAGGTTGCACCAGGGTTAAAACAACCTGTGGAATTACTGGTTGAGCTGGTGGATCTAGATACCACACTGGGATTCCCAACGTAAAGTTGGGTAGGCTTAAGGTGGCCATGACCGGCTTGCTCATGACACCAGGTGGGGGAAAGAGGAAGGGAAATGTATGGACCAAAGATGAGCCCACATAACTCCCAGTTGGTTGCATGTGGGAGTGAGGTTGTGGTTGGTGCTATGTGTAATGTTGCTACTATAGATGATGTTGTGGCTGCTATTAGCATTGCAACTGCAGACGATGTTGTGGTTGTGGTTGGGGTTGTGGCTACAGTTGCTGTTTGGGTGCAACAGTGCTTGATGAGACCATGCACAAGTTCACAGTTTTATTTTGTGTCAGTGGTGATGAAACCAACAGGAAAGGATTCGTCATGGTGGGATCGGTAAACAACCCAGGGCCCACATTCAATGGTGTGGAGGCTGGTGTGTTTTCAACCATAGTGTGGGTTGCAAGAATGACGTTAGCATGTGCGGTTGCCCCTTGCAGCTTGGTGGTGGTGATGGTAGGGATAACATTCGTAGGTGTTGTTAACCCTTGCAGATCATGATTGGTGAGCTGGTCAACCGTCACAATATTCCCTTTATGGGGGAACATCATGAGGTAGAAGATCGTTGACACGACGGATCATATGGCATACATGTAACTCCTCCCAAGGAGGAGGTTGTAATCCAGTTGAGTGTTGATGACTTCGATGTCAATCATGACTGTCTTCCCAGCTAACATGATGGGGACATGATGGAGGATTCCTTGGGCTTTAGTGGGGTGTCCATCATAAGCCCATAGAGTCATGGAACATGGTTACATAATAGGTGATCCAAGCTTCTTCCAAACCAAGGTAGACATGACACATGTGGATGCCCCCTCATCCACTATGTATCGGTGCACAACCAAGTTCCGACTGGACATCAGGATTTGGAAGGCGATAGTGGAGGGCATGCACGGCTCTCCATTTTCTATGTCAAAGGTGATCAGTTTGGAATTGGAGGGGTTTACTTCCCCTAGAGCGACTAGCAAGGATTTTCGCTGCATTGGGCACGTTTTAAGTACGTCAAGAGCAGACATGGTGGTTGGCGTTTGGGCGAAATCATCCACAATGCTATAGCTGATTGTAGCTCTAGTTGTGGTGTTATTGGTGATTCTGCGTATGGGGGGGCACGAGAATGGGGGTAACTGGAGAGGTAAGTTGGTTGTCTTAGACATAGATGTTGCTGACGAGTCAACGGGTTCAGTAGTGGTACTGTACTAGTTTATTCTAGTTTGTAAGTTGACCTCCTTAGTAGTCATGGTCATCAGGTAGTGGACAGCTGTTTCGGCCATGGGTGGTGCCCTCAGAGTGTTGGGATTGTCCTGGGGAGGGGTATTGGTTTCCACCAATCCTTGGACTGGTAGTGGGTTTTTAAGCACCATGGGAGGAGGTCCTTGTGGTGTTGGGTTGGGTTGTGCTTGGTTTGTGGCATTGGTAGCCTGTTGGGCCTCGTTTCGAATTGCCTGCTTGGCATGACCCATGAAGGGGAACTTGAATGTATAGTGCCCATAGACCTCATAGAGTGTGAATGGATGGTTTGTGTGCAATGGGGCATTACATCTTGGTGCATTTGGTTGCGGGGGGTTTTGGGCTAGCTGATTTGCTACGACATTGTTGGGGGGATTCGGTTGTTGACTGCCTCCCTGCGGTTGGTTGTTTCCCTAGTTGTAGGGCTGGTTATTTCTAGCTTTCCCTTGTTGATTATTAGGGGCAGGCTAGTTGGGACAGTTTTGTTGTGCAATTACCTGAGCCAACAGGGTGGGTGGAGAGGGGGTAGGGTCTTGGACTTGTTGCACTGGTGGTGCATAGTAGATTTGTGGGGGTGGCAGTGCCATGAATGTGGGCATTTTCCCCACATACTACTGTGCTGGACAAGCAATAGCTTGAGCCTGCTATGGTGGCACAGGTTGTGCATAGGAAGTTGTCGCTCTGGACTAAGACATCATTCTAGCATAGTTCGGAGCTTGGTTTTGGTAAGCAACATTAGCAGTGTTGCTTGGTTGTGGTGCAATGGCAGGTGGTGTCAGTCGAGGTAGTAGTTGTTGAGAGACTGACCCTATAATTCCATCCACTGCATGGGATGCCCCCAGTGCATCGCGGTAGGAGGTACTTAGACGGGGAGCATTTGGGATGACAGTATACAAGTATCCCTACTGGGCGTAGATGAGGTCAAATTGTTGGGCCTTTAGTATGGCCTCTTCTTCAAATTGGGTACATTTAGATGCGATGTCCTTTGTGATGGGAGGGTGAAAATTCTTGAGGAACAAATCCAAGAAGATCCTGTCATCAAGTTGTATCTTGCACAAGCTGCGGGGGCGCCACCACTCATGGATATGATCAATGATGTGAGTGGCAGTATTTTGGTGACAAAATAGCAGGATCTCCACCCCCTCGTCATATCTGACAGGGAACTGGAAATACTATAGAAACATGAAGGCTAGGGATTTGAAGTTAGGGTACTTGGATTGTGGTAGCTCAATGTACCATTTGGCTGCAACACCTGTGAGGGTGCATTGGAACAGCCTCAGCCTGATGGAGTATTCTATGATTCTATTAGATGAGCACCATAGATGGAAGGTCATTATATGATTTTGGGGACATTGCTTGGCTTTGCCTTCAAAATTTGGGATGTCTGAAGGAAGTTTAGTTGGCATGGGTGGCCAAAAATCTTGGTGACAGATAGGGTCATTTTTCAATCTAGCCAAGTCAGGCAAGTTCAAATGAGCCATGAATGGTAGATTTGACCCCAAGTTGATGTGGGATGAGGATGCAATGGGAGTGGGGTTTGTAGGTGCATAATGCATCTACATGGATGGGAGTACTTGTGGTGGCACCAGGAAGATGGGCCAATGCCCCCAAGTGTTGTGGGTGGGATGGTATGGGTGGTTGGGGAATTGCCCCCTTGTATGGTAGTACGAGCAATGTGGGTGGTTGGTGCACTGCCCCCCTAGGTGGCAGGTGGGACAAATTGTGTGGAGGGACCACTGCCCCCATGTGTGGCCACTGGACCAGCTTGGATAGTCACTATGGGTGGTGGAAATTAGCTAATGAAAATCTACAGGAATGTGCTTGGGCGACTTGCCACATTGTGAGTGACTAGCTGTGATGTGGACATGTGTCCACTTGCTAAGGTTAAGCCTAAAAATGGATCCGTGTTTGCAGCAGCCATGGGGTTGGATGGTGAAATGTGGAGGTTTAGTTCAGACTGATATGGGTCTGAATCAGAATCAGAGGCTGTGTGGCCCTCTAAAGGTGTAGGATATCACTGAGAACGGCTACGGCGATGCCGACTGAGTGTTCCAAATGGTGGTGGTTTGCCTCTTAGGCATGAGAAAGATCATGGAGGATCAATTTTGTTTGTTTGTGTGTATGAAACTGGTGGGTATGAAATTTGGACCCCAATTTCAATGGCTTCCAACTGGCTAAAGGTGGTCTCTTAGCCACTAAGACTGCCAGAAGACAACACTTGGATTGTTCCTCATGGGTAACTCTACTCAATCGAAAGGGGTCGTTGCCCATTTTGCTTGGCAATTCCTCTCAGCGGCTAGCTACTTTGGAGTTCCTATCATACTCCTCACAATGAGTTTCTAGGCAAAGCTCAATTTCTTCCCATAGTTGTAGCAGTCAGGGACGTTTGTCCTCAAAGACTGCAAAGTTGATTGAACTTAGTGTAAATTTGGTAACTTTTAAGGCTCACTCAGCGTCATGAACTGAGTTGGGTTAATTATGTGGTATGGTGTGTTGGTTTGCTTGCTTGTTCTTGTAGTTGGTTTACAATATGGTTTATGAATTCATGGTAGATCTCACATCATGGTTTTGAATGCAAATGTAAACATAAACTTGTAAGCAAATATGGTGATTAACCCTAAATTGTTGGCCTAACTAAGTGTCTACCTCTCAGTGGTATTCTTCTTCAACCAAGAGAAGGTGCCAGGATCTCAACACAATGGAACTAATTCCATCTATAGATCCTCAGGTCACCTCCCAAGTGCTAGGTTGTTCAAGCAGGGAGGATGCTTAGTGTCATGAGAAGCCCTCCTTCTCTACCCCCCGTACCTTCCAGGTCACCTGGTTTTAGTGGTTTAGGAAAAATGCCATTGAGTGCCTAGATCTATACGAGCTATCGCTTCGTTGTATCCCAGAATACCCTAGAGGGTGATGACTGGGTAGAGGAGGAAGGGGGCATCAAGATGGTTAATTTTATGTTAATTTTAGTTAGGCTAATTCATTTTATTGATCCTTAATGATTGGATTAGCATATACACATTGTTCATTGATTTATTTGCAAAAATTGAAAACTGAAATAAACAGACCTATAATGGTCGATAGAGGAGGTTGGGCCACACTAAGAGTCCTATAAAACTCGAAATTTCTGCTAATTAAACTGAAAAACAACATATGTGTGACAAGCCGCACATTTCTGACTAAATCCCGTGAGGGGCTCGCGATATTTTTCCAAAAATGAGTGAGGGGGTCACACAAAATGCTAAAAAAACAACAACTTGAGCTCATGGGATGAATTCATGCCTATCTAAGGATCAAGTGTGCCCTAGGCACACCTGTCTACCAATTAAGTGCACCTTCCCTCACCTTTTCCCTCGATAAGAGCGACCTACTCTGGAAAGGGGTGTTTTTGGGGCTGCAGGGTCAGATCTGGCAGACAGTAACTGGTATTGGGTCAGTCTAACTTAGCTCGGCCTAGGAAAGGCTTCGGCACTGACAGAGAACAAGAAATAAAGCATATTTAAACAGATGTAATAGAACATTTTTGAAAACTAGGGTAAAAACTGAAAAAACTTGAAAAACTTGAAATTTGTGCCTAGGGATCCTGTGGGATCGACCCAGTGGCATCGCCAAAGCTGTAGTGAGAATTTTTCCTTACTACAGGGGTAAAAATGGCTCCCTTGTGCCTATAAGGCACAAGGGTAGGTTTATACCCTTATAAAATAGTAAAAAATGGAATGTAAAATGGTAAAAACAAGGTTGCGAATTAAAACTAAGCTAAGCTACACTAGAACAAGTAAATGGTAGTTATTTTAAACTACATCTAAGAGAAAATTATAGGAAAAATAAAATAAAATAAATGATGGAGCATTGTTGAACCCCTCTGAACACAGTGGGTTAGGGTTCTGCCTCTAAAACCTGCAAAATAAACCTATACTACTATGAAGACAACCTGCAAAAGATGTTAATGGAAAACCTACAACTAGAAATATTGGTTAGAAAAAAAAACAAGTAAATAAACATGCATAAAAAGAAGCTATACCTCACTTGGGTGGAAATGGACCACCATGCCCTAGCTCATGGGAGCACCTCTCTCTTGGTTGGGGAGCAATGGCTTAGAGAAATGGAGATGGATGAGAGGGAGAGTGGGTGGTTTGAGAGCAAGAGGTCTGAAAGCATCCACGGGTAGCATAACAATATGGAAATGAGGAGTGTTTTGAGAGTGACCCCCCACCCTCCTTATATAGTTTTTCCAAGGGATTTTAGGGTTTCAAGCCCTTGGTCAGGCCTTTAGCCCCTTCCTCCCTAACTTTAGCCCCTTTCAAGGTTTTAGCCCCTTTTTGAGGGATATAACTCCTAGGGGTCTATTTTGGGCTCTTTTTTGAGGGTTTCTAGCCCTTTTATTCATCCTTGTGCTCTTTTGGAGGTGTGGGGGTCAAATGGGAGGTCATGGAAGATCTTATGGAGTGAAATGAGTGATGTGAGATGGTGTCCTTTAGTGGTGTAGGCCATTGCAAGCTATGTGGGAGATTTTTGGGTGAACAATACCATTTTATCCCACTGCTATGTATAGTAGCACGAGCTATCATGTGTTACCATGATCATCACTAGATGGTTTCTTGCATGATATATTACTGAAAGCTAAGACAACTTTAGGATTTTTGATGATGTATTACTGAAAGCTGAGACAATTTTAGGATTTTGTATGATGTTGCATTTTCCTAAAAGTTGTCGTGCTTCATATGAGGTCTCATAACTATTTTTGCAAAAACATTATATATATATATATATATATATATATATATATACAGACTTTGTTGATGGTGTTTATATGTGTCAAGTGGAAAATGTATTTACATGATTTTTACGTGTTTTTTACTATTTATTTACAATATGATGAATGGTGTTTGATTTTCAAGTTATGAATGAGTGATATACCAATCTAGGATATGGTTTTCTAATGAATCAGCAACTGCATTATCTTCCCTAGGGATATTCCTGTAAGTAATAACCTCAAATGACCTTTCCAATAGATGCACTCTCTCGAAGAGATGGAGCAGTACGATATTTATGATAGTATAGACTTGGTTCAAATGACAAACCACTAACTACGAGTCCATGAATACTACCAACTCATGAATGTCCCAAGATGCAACTTTAGCCAATAGAACTATTACTTCCTAATGCTCGGTGATGTTGTTGGTAGCAAATGAATACAAACCGCTCCTAAATAGACTAGATCATGTGTAGGGGAAACAAAACTCAAGCAGTTGAAGCAAGGTTCAGGGTATGGAAGCAAGAACCATCAGTGAAAAAATAAAAGGCCATTCGATCTGAATAACCAAAATATGGTATAAACACTCTAGGACACTAAACTCAAAACCATATTGAAAATACTAAAACAAACTTAAAGTCAACAATGTACATATATACAAGGTACCATACATGAGTGATATAAGAATAGTCACTACTACATTTCGATCCAAAATCCGATGGTTACTTCTGACGGCGTGTGGATTTTTTCTTTTAAACCTACCAAAAATCAGAAAGTTAATTTTTTTTTTAAATTTTGGTCATAAGCATTGCTTAAGCGACGCCTAGGCTCATAAGCATCTCTTAAGCGACGGATGTCTTCATAAGTGTCACTTAAGCGACGGCGCTTCAAATTGGTCAATCATAAGGAGGAGGTGCTAAGCGTCGCTTAAGCGACAGATCCTTTAAATTCTTTAAAATGTCCAAATTAGCGGGAACAGGTGGAGAAGAGATTAATCGGAGAAGGATGCTCGATGCTCTTTCATTTTCCAAGCAATATGGATCTCCTATCATTCCGAAGCTATGCAATATGTGAGTGGTTGCCTTTCTGTCTAATGGAACAGCCTTAACACGTTTTGTCCATTTCCCACGCAATAAGAACCTCCATGATTTGGGTTTTAATCACAAGATCAATGGGAAGAAGGATGGGATTTCGTTGAAATAGATGATTGAAGAGCTGGATTGCTCTGATGTGCCCTCTGTGTTCATTTGCCCCATTTCTTTGGAACCTATGCAGGATCCTGTTACCCTTTGTACAGGCCAGACCTATGAACGATCCAATATTTTCCAGTGGTTTTCAATAGGGCATCATTACATCTGCCCGACAACTATGCAGGAGCTCTGGGATGTCTCTCTTACTCCAAACACAACCCTCTCCCATCTCATCCACAAGTGGTTCTCACACAGATATATGATGCAGAAAAAACAGGCCGAAAATGTTCAGGAGAGAGTGAAGGAGCTTCTGGAGAAGCTCAGGAAGGCTAAAGGGCATACTAGAACCGGCAAAGAAGGGCAGAGCAAGGTACTTGCTAATCATTAATGATCTATAAGTCAGTTGTTATTGGAAATAGATCAATGTTATGAAATGCTTGTATAAATTATATTTTTTGTTTTATAGTTCTATATTTCGATGAAATTTTACTTTTGTTGCTGGACAGTTGCTCAAATGTGTCACAGGTATCCAAGAGCTGTAGAACTGCATCTTCCAGGTTTTCTTTTGGATACCGTCCGTGAAACATTACGTCCATTGCGTCTTGTCCGTGAGTCATTGCATACTCTTAGGTAAGGTTGCTCATTTCAAGTTGTTTTCCTCACACTTTTCATATGGTTAGTATGATTGAAGATGTCCCAGTCCCTATGTCTTCTCACATCATTCCTTCTTATGCAGGAATCTCAAGCTGTTAACTATAGATCAAGGAACTTTAAGTGGTGCATTTTTTAAATCAGTGGCCAGATGTCCTGTGTTAAACTGCTTGATAGTCACTGAAGCTATTTTAGGCAGAGGTGGTACTCAAGAGATACACATCCGTCATGAGTCACTGCATCATCTCAAGGTTATTCGATGTCATGTACATCGAATCTTTGTCAGGTATATTTGACATCAGATTTGTAGGCATTTATCCAGGAGCTAGAAAAATAAAGTAAATGAAAAATATAATGGATAATGTGCAGGTGTCCTCTGCTGGAAACGTTGTCACTTAAGCGTTCAGACATTTTATCCGCTATATTGTCATGCCCTCTTCTTCGAGAGCTTGATGTAGCTTCATGCCACAAACATTCAGATCCATGAGTTTGTGTTGCGGCTATATCATGCCCATTATTACAGTCCTTGGATATTTCCAATTGCTCTTATGTTAGTGATGATACACTTACAGAAATTGCGGCTGCTTGTCCAGAACTCTGTTTTCTTGATGCATCCTACTGCCCAAATATTTCACTGTAGGTTGTCTTTTGACTGATGGCTGTCTTCAATAAACAAAGCTACAAAGGATGTGTAGGCACTTTCTTATAGTGTTTCCCTTAAATTTTTCTATATGTTGTTTTACTAAATCAGTGACTCATCAATTCTGAAGGCTGTGAGAATGCCAAGGCTTGTTGAATTGAGGCTCCATAATTGTGAGGGAATCAATGCGACATCAATGGCTTCTTTATCTCAGTGTCTATTTCTTGAGGTGTGTTTTTATTTTTTGTAACCAATGTTGGATAATTTATAATTCTAATTTTCACATATTATTATTTATTATTTTATTGGTTTTATTGTAGGCACTTCAACTTGATTTCTGCTGGTTGCTAACTTCTGTCACACTGGATATTCCAAGGCTTCGGCACATAAGCCTTGTAAATTGCCGCAAGTAAGTACATTTTGATTTTATGTCTAATCAATACATGTTTTGAAATATTTTTCATATTTATTCCATTGGTTTAACTATGAACTTTTGCTTTCAGGATTGTTGAATTGAACTTATCTAGTCCAGCTCTGGTATCTATAAATGTCACAAGTTGTCCAATTCTTAATCAAGTTGACATTAAATCAACTGCACTTGAGGTTTGTTGGAGAGTTGGACTTTTGAACTTATTGCAAACTATTTTATGTTTTATTTTGTTTCTTGATTTGCAATTAACAAAATTGTGATTTTATTGGTATACGTAGAAATTGGTTCTCCAGAAGTAGCAGAGTTTGACAACTATATTGTTACAATGCCTTTATTTGTCCGAATTTGATTTGACAGAGCGTGAATCATTGACTGACTCAATTTGTGAGGTTTTTAGGGTGGGTGGTGGCTGTCTGATGCTCAATACCCTTATTCTTGATAGCTGCAAGGTATTTTTGGATTTTGAGGCATGCCTTCTTGTAGATGCCACCTTTGATCTGTGCTCTTCCTAGTTCGTTATTTGTTTCCTCAGATTTATGCAGTTAGCAGAGGTGAAAGTTCAGATAGGAAATGTAAGGAAGACATTTAAATCTAGATTTACAGAATTCTAGGATGCTCTTCTGAAATTGATGAATAGCTGTGATTTTTTAAAATTTTGAAAATCAATGAATGAATTTAGAGCATTGCTTAAGAGTAAACAATGATTCATTGGCTTAATACTAGATTTTGAGCTTGGTATTTTTTTCCTTTCGTGTATGGAACTCTGGATAGGGATTTTCAGATATGGTTTGGTCCATGGAAATGGGATTTTGATGCAATAGACTTATGATAAATTTCTTCAATGCTCTGTGATCTTTGTAATGCACAATGATTTATAGTTTGCTAATTAAGATTATTATATTTGTTATATCTTTTTGTAGAGCCTCTCAAATGTGAACTTAAATAGCATGTCATTGCACACTCTCTCCCTTACTGGTTTCCTTGGACTGACTAACCTTCAACTAGCATGTCCAAGCTTGCAGAAAGTTTGTCTAGATGGTTGTGATCACCTAGAGAGAGCCTCATTTTCCCCTGTAAGTGTTTTCTTTATTTTTCCTACATTATATCAATATGATTCTTTGTAAGCTTTGCTTGATAGTGTTAATAAAAAAATAATTACCCTTAGAAATAACCTTAGCTTGTCCTTATTTTATTTTGGTAGAAGTATTATTCATTTTTGTTATCAAGCTCATCTGTTTTGAAGATTTTAAATAGTGTTCCATGGGGATGCGTCCCCCAGGGTGGGGAATGTGCCACCTCGCTTCCCCACGTCCCCCTTTTGGGGAAACTTGAGGTAACGCATTTCCCCAAGTTTCCCCATGCCCCACCCCCCCCTATTATTATTATCAATTAGGACCTCCAATAACAACCTACAGTTCACTTTCATACATTTAGCTATTGATTCAACTCCCTACAGTAATATGCAAACTCATAAATCTATTGGCTGGAACCATTAGGTAGTACATGTTCTCTTGTTGAATCATTTTCATAGTAATTCAACAAGTCCCATCTCTGTTTGACACTTATAAACAAGCGTTTCCCTTTAAATGAGCTAAAAGTTTATAAATAAATAAATAAATATATATAGATATATATATATATATATCCACAACAATCTCAGGCTTGATAAGTGTAAATTTCTTCTCAACTCCTTTGCTCTGTTCCGAGGTATATTTTTTTGGTTGGAGTATTGACTAATTCACAAGAAACAATAGTGATTTGCTGGACCTTTAGCATACAACCTTCTCTGTGTTGTATTCCAGCATTATACAAACCAATCTGCAGTCATTAAACCACCCTCAAGCCGTGCATTTTGACTATCACCTATAGCCATACAATTGCTATCAACACTATGCTGAGATCTATTACTTACAATTACCTTTGTTCTCATATATATGGTGAAAACAGCAACAAGAATGAAGCTTTGCATCTTTGTTATTACTTGGTGGCCAATTGAATAGACAAAGATTTTTGCATGGTTATATGCCTAGTTTTATGGCAAGCGTTCACCATTGAAGAGCCCTTTCATTGTGAGAGAATATTTGCATCACTTGAGGGGTATCTTCCCTTATTTATAGAGCCATCCCACCTTGAAGGTGTTTTATGCCATGTATTACACCTTTTGAAGACAGCTAGCATTGGAGGATATCTAGGATGATCAATCCCTAGATCTAAGGTCCAACTACCCTGTTTTGTGGACCTGTTGCATGTTTTGGGGTCTATCCTAGTGGAGTGAATTCACTTTGTGGACGTTGAGGCTTGGATTGGACATTACTTGGCTATTGCTCCTCATTCCTTGGAGGCGCTCCGCTTTGTTAGGCCTAATGTATCTCAGAACTTTACCTTTAACAAATAGTTACATATTGATATAAGCCACTATACGGTCTCCTTGACTGCTGTTATATTTTGTATGGACTGCTGTTATGTTTTAAGGGCTTCTTGGTTGGGACATTTCGTCAAACACTTCAATACAATCTACCTTAAGTGCCTCTGAACTGCTGATATGCTTTGTGTAGGTTGCTGAGTTTTAGTGTTTTCTTGGTGTAGAGGTTTTGACAAACAGTTTAATGACAACTGATTTCTGGAATGCATTTAACATTAAGCAGCTTTTGCATATAAATAATGACTATAAAATGCATAAAGGGAGCAATGGTTCTAATTGCAATGTAATTTCTGCAGTTTTAGTTCATACAGCTATCTGGCTATTATAACTTCCTATACTATACCTGCAAACTTATGATTCAGATTGAGGATTTTCCATTTCATGGCACACATAATATGAGATTGTGCAAAAACTCACATCTGTTTCAATCTATAATAAATATTTTAATCAGGAAAATATATATTATACTTGATATTGACAGTCCAATACTAGATTAGATTGAAATACACCATGATCTTATCTAAATTGCACAATATGCCGTGTGTTTCAGATTGTTATTGAGATTCCCTACATACTTATTCAGACAACCATGTATGGATTGCTCACATACAGCATGATAGGATTTCAGTGGTCTGTGATGAAATCTATCTGGTATATATTCACCATGTTCTTCACCTTCCTCTATTTCACATATTATGGAATGCTGGCTGTTGCAATCACTCTAAGCTACCAAGTTGCTGCAGTTGTGGCTTCAGCCTTCTATACTCTTCTCAATCTCTTTTCTGTGTTCCTCATTCCAAGACTGGTGAGCTCGGTGAATGTAATTCCAGTGTTCTATTTATTTTTCTTAAAGTTTGTCCCAACATCATATATAAGCTTGCAATTATTTAGTTATACAACTTCATTTTCTCTGTTAATACCTTTCCAAAGACCCCAATTCGATCTTTTAGTTAAGGAACCTGTTTGCAGTTATTAGTAAAACTTTGTTTTAGATTTAGGGGTAGAATTGTATTGTTAAGCTTCTTATTTGGGGCATGGGATACAAAAATTCAGACATATATTGATGACGTACTCTAACTCGTTTTCTAGGCTATACCTCCATGGTGGCAATGGTACTACTGGATCTGCCCAACATCGTGGACATTAACTGCACTTGTAAGTTCTCAGTATGGAGACATTAAAAAAATAATCCTCATTGATAGCACAGAGAAGCCCATGATCTCTAACTTCTTGGAAGATTATTTTAGATATGACCATGAGATTTTATATGTGGTTGGGGCAGTCCTTGTGATTTTCCCTATATTCTTTGCAGCATTAATTGTGTATGCCATCACAATGTTCAATTTCCAGAGAAGATAGAAAAGTTTGGAAGTGCCACTTGCTATTAAAATTTGAAATTAAGAGCTTATTTAAAAGTTTGTGGAAAGGTAAGTTGGGGTGCTTTCCATGGGGAGAATGGATATCAAAGGAATAGCTCATATTGAGCTGCCTACTGATTAGTGATCACCCTACTTACCTGGAATTGCATGTTAATATGTTGTATCGGCACCAAGTATATTCATATAAATAAATGTTTGATAAAAGTTTGTTTATATTACATATACATTGGGCCTCCTTTGAGAGAGAGCTAAAAACTAAACTCTCTCTAATTTATTCTGGCTAAGAAGAAGCAATTCTTTGTCTTTTGTAAAGTTTTTGCATATGGCATCTAGAAAAGTAACGAAATCGTTGTAGCACAAGTTCAAAATTACTTCTAGCACTCTGGTATCTCCTCTTTATAAGTTGAAAGGCTTAAGAGAGAGTTGGTTCATTATAATTGTTCAAGAAATATAACAGAATGAGATAGTATCTAGATTAGATTCCAATCTTTAGGGGTTGCAAGCATTAGTTATTGGGTTACTAACTACAATATGTCAAAGGGATTGCTAAGTACAGACACAAGTGGGAGTATGAATGCAGTACATATAAAAAGCAGATCTAATCTATGATATCTAAGACCTAAAATATAAAGTCTATCATCCAATAGTGAGATACAATGCTAGGAACTATGCCTTAAGAATAACCAACCCCAAGCACATGAAGATCTGAAAGTATGTCGAGCACAAGCACATTAATGATACCTTATGTTGATGATTTTGGGAGGAGGAGGCCAATTCAGCATGTAGTTCAATAAAGATTTGTGAAAACTAAAGAGAAACAAGAGGTACTAGAACATAAAAAATCAGAATCAAAACAAAATTGAAAAAGAGATTGTGAACTTGAAGGCAGCATAAACAGTATGTAAGGAACAATTTCAGCAGTTCTTCAGGGACATGACTATACCTCAAAAGTTCATCAGTAAAATCCTTTGGCTAAGGAAACACTACAAGGATGACAAATACTCGCCTGGTACAGCGCAAATCTCTTGACAAATTGTGTAAAGTATAATTGTGGACAGAGTAGCTGGATCATAGTCATAATCTGAAAACTCAGTCTTCATGTTCTATGAAGTATGTCTACACTGAACAAAGTAGATCTGTGAGTATGGGCATTGTGCATATAATATAATTAGACTTGGGCATACATTAAATTTACTTTTATTTCAAAGTTATAATAAATGGCATAGTTAGAATATTTTTTAGTAAAATGATGTAATCACGACTTAAGTTTAGTGATTAGGTATTTGAGAGTTATCATGTTATGTAATGTACTCCTTCCTCACCTATTATGCATTGATAGATTGCATCACTCAGTGATCGAGCAATTATTCTCTCATTTATTTGTGTGCTTTCTGTCTATATTTTGTGTGTAAATCCAGTAAATAGTTCATGTTTCCAATTTGTGTAGCCACTTTAAGTGAAAAAGACTGTTTTGGAGCACTTTGTTAATTTGAAAGTATTTTAATGATTTGATAGAAAAGAACACAATTTTTTTTTGACTGGTGTTGATTCTTGACCATGTTTATGGTTGTTCAACAGTGGTTGAGGACTTGAGTAAGCAGAGGCAGCCTCTTCCTGCTATGGAGGTTGTCTATTTTATTCAACCAACAAGGGAAAGGTAACTTTGTATTGTAAACATTGAAGCTATCAACTCTGTACTTACCCTGTACATTTTTCTGTGGGCGTTAAAATTATGACTTGTGGTTTCTGCAGGGCAATGATTTTGAGGATGTTGGTTAGTTCAAAATCCTGCAACTGTAAATTGTTGGGAATTATGACAGCCATGTTGTGCCAGCAGTTCGGGCAAGAGAAAAGGAACAATCAGCTCTTATAGTGGCATCATCTATTAACTGCAGCACAAAGTACAGAGGTTAGATCAAAGGCTTTGTTGCAGGTGGCCTATACTGCATATATCATTCCTACTCATGTGGTTGCTGTAGGGAAACAATATTCACTTGCTCCTGGTATAATTTTTTTTTAAGAACCGGGTTAATTTATATTTTAGGGGTTTTTGTTCGTCCTTTTTGAGTTCTTATTCAAATAGTAAGCATGATAGTGTTAATAAGAAGAGGACAAGGATTTCCCGTCTCCACACCCACCCCTCAGCAAAGGATCTCAGAAGAGGTAGACAGTGCTTATGATCTGCTGATGTATTAGGGGGAAACTTATTTTGAAGCCACAGACAGGAAGAGTAGATTTTTATAAGAAAGTAAAATATGAAATTGTTTTTCATCAAAGTCTTTCCCACGATGATCTGCAACCTCTCCCTAAAGAAATTGAACAGCCAATTGAAGAATATCAATCAATTGCCCCCAGTACCTCTAAAGAAGAGACTTTCAATATTTCCAATCCGAGGTCTTCTACGGTGACTACATCTCAAGGCCAGTTTCATTTAGGGTCACAGATAATATTGCCAGTTTCATTTAGACATCTTATTTTTCCAGAGAAATACCCACCTCCAACTGAGTTGCTAGACTTGCAGCCACTTCCCGTGTCTGCGTTAAGAAATCCCTCATATGAAGCACTTTATCAACAGTTTAGACACTTCAATCCTATTCAAACTCAGGTATTTACTGTGCTTTATAACTCAGATGATAATGTTTTAGTTGCAGCACCTACTGGTAGCGGTAAGACTATCTGTGCTGAGTTTTCTTTACTACGATTGCATCAAAAAGGCACAGACAGTGTATTTCGATGTGTCTATATTGATCCTATAGAAGCTCTTGCCAAAGAGTGATATCGGGATTGGGAGCAGAAATTTGGCAAAGGATTGGAACTGAAAGTAGTTGAGATGATAGGTGAATCTGCAACTGATTTGAAGCTCCTTGAAAAGGGCCAGATAAAAATAAGCACACAAGAGAAATGGGATGCTTTGTCTCGGAGATGGAAACAGCGCAAACTGGTTCAGCAAGTTAGCCTTTTCATTGTGGATGAACTTCAATTAATTGGAGGAGAGGGTGGTCCAATCCTGGAGGTAATTGTATCTAGAATGAGGTATATTTCAAGCCAAATTGAAAATCGTATCCGTATTATTGCGCTTTCCACTTCACTTGCAAATGCTAAAGATCTTGGAGAGTGGATTGGTGCTACCGCACATGAGCTTTTCAATTTTCCACCTGGTGTGCGTCCTGTACCAATTGAGATCCACATTCAAGGGATTGATATAGCCAACTTCGAGATGTTTTCGTGGATGGATAGAAGGTCATCGGTGAGTAAAATAATTTGTTGAATCTCCTCGATTATCAATATTATATAACAGGAGTTAAATCAGAAATTCGAATTGCAGAATGCTTGATCCAATCTTCACACATTATGGGAAAGGTCAACTATCCTGTATCTTGGCTGATCCGGATTCTCCATTAGATCTGGTCAGTAAATATGTAGAACAATGTAGACAATTAATTTATCATCAATTGAAGAGTACCCAATTTTGAAATATTTAAAAAAAAAAAAAAATTCCCTGCTGTCGCTTAAGCGACAGTTCTTGATGTCGCTTATCCGATGGTTACTCTCTATAACCATCGCTTAAGCGACGGCTCCTCAATCTTTTTTGCAATAAATTTTTTTAAAAAATGGACTAACCGTCGCTTATCCGACAGACCTTCTGTCGCTTAACCGACGGCATGAAGGTTATTTTCTCAAAAAAATTTCACTACCGTCGAAGATATTCTGTCGCTTAACCGACGCTTTAAATTTAACCGACGGTTACTGAAGTTTCGCTTAACTGATGGTTACTTTGGTGTCGGATAACCGACGACAAGTTTCCGACGCTTAAAAAAAAATCAAAGTGTCGTACATGCGAAAGAAAAGTGTCGAAAATCCGACATGACGGCCGTCGGATTTTTGGTCGAAATGTAGTAGTGTAATGTGCCTGCAACAGGCATCAGTGAGGCGATAAATACTGAGCCTGTTGCAGAGCATTCAATCCCCCTACAATAGGCTGAGTATTTATCCCCATACTCACTAGAGGTACTAACAAGGATTCTATACAGTCCACAATTAATTATTTGAAATGACAATGAGATTCCCGAGTGGAATCCATATGCAATAGTATGCGTTTCAATTTATTCATCGATTTAATGCAAGTAAATGATGGCCTCTCATGATATGTAAGTGGCATGAAAAAAATTAAAAAACAATAATGAGTATATACATGTTTATATTTATTCATACCTATGTTACAAATATAGGGATCCTATAGAATGTGACTATAGGATTGAAACATTTATAAACCTCTATAGATTGATATTTTGATATTTCTGTGATGAAACCAAATATAACCACTAAAATTAATAAATATATATAAAATTATAATTTCAAAATTGTTGTATAACTTGTATTTAATATTTGATTTACAAATGGTATAGAATCAATCAAGAGATCATGTGAATTACATATATTTAAAGGGGAAACATTCAAATTTGAAGTCTTTGTTTACCTTCACTAACTCTTTATCCCTTCATATAATGGAATTAAATTATCACCCCTACAAAAGAAATTATAAAAAATAAATATGCTTGTTAATGATGGAGTGGGTATCATTCCATCTTATTGCCAAAAAATGGATGTCACTCTTACAATTTGTCAATAGTTATTTCTTAAGAATAAATACTTGAAGATAAGGAAGGGATGGGATCCTCTTTGATCCGAGCAGAAAAGATGTTTCTAGGTATTCTTGGGGACTTGGATGCATGTCTATTAAAGTTTTTGAGTTATATTCCTTACTCTCTAGATCAGAGATAATCGCATCCTTGATCAATTTCTCAATCGATGATTTTTATGAATTCTCTTGTAATAAAATAGTTTCATGATAGATTTTTCAGTCACAAGGGATTGAAAATCACATTCTCAACAACATTGTGTGGAACATCCAAATCTCCATTACATTAAAAATCTCTACTTTTGACACATCTATAGGAATAATAATTGTTTGGTTGATAAACTTGCTAACAAAGTAACTCAGTTAGACAAAGGTGTAATGGTTTTAAAGAATGATCTCCTAAATTTAATGAAGGGTATGTGTCTATGCCTTCTCCTCGAATCAAAAATTTGGAAGGGGTGCAACATCTTTTTTTAAATTCTATTTAGTTGAAAAAAGTATTATTTATGCATGAATCGAGGGTATCACGTGGCCAAGCAATCCCCTGAACTAGAGATTGATATATTCCATTTATTTCACACATTTCTCATGTCTTACCCATATGTGTTCTTGACTCATTACACCATGAATACTCTAGTTCAATCATGGATAATTATGGAGCATAATGAAAAATAATGTAGTCTATAGGATGGGATGAATTTGAGACTAATATTGGATTCAAGATATTAATTTCTTGTATCAAGAAACTTAGCTCGGACTTGAAGCAGTGGATATTCTCCTTTTGTCATGTTGGTACTCGTTTTGATATGGTTGAGGTTTGGTTGTTGGAAAAACATGGGATTTCCTACTTGTGGTCTAAAATTTGTTGCAAGGAAATAAACCCATGGTTGTTAAGGGAAGGAAGGGGATCATGTCGATGGTTTTCCATTTGAGTAATTCTGGATGAAACTGGATTGCTTGGAAGTTCAACTAGAAGCATGCTACGTGCCAAGGAAGACCATTAGAAACATACTACATCCTGATTTCAGTTAGAGACTACGTGTCGAGTCTAGTTAGGGACTGTGCCCCATCAACACTTTTGAAGTTATGAACCAAATCCTACATAAGGACATATTGTAAAGAGTTGGGTTTTGCTCAAAGATATTTTGTGAAATATTGTGATTTAGTTTCTATGAGTAATGTTCTAAGGTTCTTTTGTAACTAGTTAGTTGGGTTTTAAGATGATATATTATTTTTATGATATGATGTTTTTGGTTGTGATGACCGTATTAATGTATGAATGAATTACGATTAAGCTATTGAGATATATTTGAAGCTGTTGATTGTACTGAGTTCTTGAAAATTAATATAATATAGTTTTTGTCTTAAAATTTTCTTATGCAATTTCTTGATGATTGAATGTATGATAAATGTTAAGTAGTTTAGAAGATGAATTCCAGCTTGATAAAGGTTAAATTGCATGGTGAAGTGAAATAATGAACACACTAATTATTAAAAAGAACCCATCTTATCTTATGCATCCATGTAATTAGTCCATATAATTTCCAACACATGTCTTAAGCAAGAACTTATCCTTCTTGCAGGGTATTTAAAATCCCAATTCCTATAGGGTTTTGTTTGTGATGCAAGTTGAACACTAAACGTGAAAAACAACAACTAAAAAGATGGTTATGTTGTTGGTATCTGAGAGGGAGTGAAGGGAACATGAATAAATGAGGTGGAATCACACTAAAGTTGAGATCGAAGAATGTTGGAAATCCAAGAGGATGGGTTTTCACAATAAGAGACTAGAGGACTCTAAATTTAACCCTAGCATTGGAAATACAGGTATCTTTATTCATTTTTGTATCAAAATTTCTTTTATAAGGTTCTTGTATTCTTATATGAATGGACATAGAGGAAATTAGAGATCAATAGAATTTGGAGGGAAACTTGGCCAATATAATGGACTAAGGAGAAGATAGAATAGTTGAAATACCTAGATAATAAAAAGTCTAGAGCTACTTAATTTTGTTTCTTACATGTGGAAGAAGGGTATATCGTAGAATTTTGTA
This sequence comes from Pseudotsuga menziesii, assembly GCA_001517045.1. NCBI lineage: Eukaryota > Viridiplantae > Streptophyta > Pinopsida > Pinales > Pinaceae > Pseudotsuga > Pseudotsuga menziesii. The sequence goes on from LPNX010382151.1 coordinate 104,918, forward strand.
TAGGATGCAGTGAATCATATAGCCATGTAGAAGCAATATTTGAAGAGGGTCCAATAAATATATTATTGGCGTATATTCCATTTTCAGTAAAGATGTTTATTGAGAAGTTCCTCGTGACAATGAACCCCAAAATCGTGGAAACATAGACCCCATGTTAAGGTGGTGGGGTATGAAGTAGTGGGAGAATATGTAGGTGTAAAAAAGAATCGAAAAGAACAATGACTCTAGAGAAGGAAAAGATATCTAAAAAGGGATGAGATAAAGTAGGCAGCCAAAAGACATAAAAGAGAAAGGAAGATGATAGGAAAGAGAGTGTTGATTAGAGAGGACATAAGAACGCTAGAGATTGGACTACATGGAGAGAGTGTGTAGAAGGGTCCTTTATTCTAAAAGGTCTCACAAAGTATGATAAATAAGAGTGCTTAGAATACTAGAGACCAAAAAAGAGGCATGGAAGGGAAGAATTCGAGAGTTTCCAGTGAGAATAGTGGCATCACCCCCCTGAGGCAAAGAGAAGAAAAAAACCTAGAGGATGTGGAAGAATAAGAACTGTAGGATAATGGAGGAACTTGTATGATGAGAGTGTAGCATACCCATATCAACTCAAGAACAAGAATCCTTTCGAGATACTATTGTACCTTGAAATAACCGTTATTAAGGTTTAAGAATGATAACATACAAACTAACACACACTGTGAATCAATCGTCGAAATTTCATGAATTAATTGTATTAAAGTCTATCATTACAATCCTTCCTAAGATTAATATTGATATGCTTTAGGTAGGGACTTTATTAAGTAATTCCAACCTTTGCACTAACATAATTCAACCATCAGAATCATTGAAAAAAAGAAGCATCGCATAATTAGACCGTCTAACATATCAAATAAACTATCTCCAAATTACTAGATGGTCTAACCTATCATTCCCATTAAATAAACAGACCTCTTTTTATTTATAGCACTTAGGTAAAACCACTCATCCTTATTATTATTAGGAGAAATAAAATATATAAGGAGGATGTAACACCCCCGCATTACCTCACGGTAAATTTCCATAAGCATGGGCTACACTTTCTCTCTTAGTATTTATAATTGTAAAAGAACTTAATCATAAGACGAGACATTCATCTATCTAATAATGTTTAAAACCCATACAGGAGTTTTGTTTATAAATTTGGAACTGAGAAGAGGATTACTTCTCTACAAGTAAATTTAACCTTACTTATATTATGTACAGGAAAACAATTACTTACAGTATTTCCATCTAAGCAACCAACACCTTGGACTCAAAGTCTATATGGCATAAAAAACAAGGGTATCCAAAACAAAATCTTAAATTCCTACATTAGAAAGAATATATACTTATTGCAGTACACCCTTCGATATTTTTATGTACATCAATAGTGAACTATTATTCGAAGATCCCTCTTCATGTTTTTTGCATACTCAATTATTCATTCTACACCATCACTTGAAAACAATAAGATATTATTTAGCTTAATCTTGTAAACACATAGCACAAAAAGTACAAAAAATTACATAAGATGCAAGCATAAGGGAGACATACACAGAGATATACGTGGTTCACCCCCAACAAGGGGTTATGTCCACAAAATTTGTTAATCTTTTATTAATATCAACCAAGAAGATTTCAAGTTCAGCAACGCATCCATTGCAACTAATTTTTCCTCTTTCCACAACATCTCTTTCAAGGTATCCTTATTGTAAGGTCTTCACTCACCTTCTAAAAATAACCAGAGACCTCTACATATAATGTAGAAAACTGAGTTCACCATCTCGGATAAACAAAGGTTAAGTTATGCATTAATAATTTATATGTGGTGAAATCAGTTATATGCACGCTTAAGTGATTTTTGAACATGTGGATTATCTAAGTTCCACTCTCTCTTAAATTCAATCCATATCATTAATGTTTAGTGTTCTAAAAACACACTTATTCAAATGAATCCTTGTTACAAAACTACATGAAATTTCTACTATTATTGCTCTTTCTAATCTTACTTTTCCCCTCTCATGACATAAAAGCTAAGGGCACCATAAATATACTAATATATATGACTTTTGACATAAAAACTAAAGTCACTGTAAATATATTAATATCTTCCCCATCTTAGTTTTTATCCTCTAAGAGAGAAGATAAGATCACCATAAATATATTAATATATGTCAGGCATAAAAGATAAAGCCACTATAAATATATTAATATGTTTTTACTTTAGAATGTAGTTAACGTGGAGTGCATCCGTTTACTTATATGTGTTTACTCATCCTTTCAAACTATCATTAATACAGAGTACATCCATATGTAGGATCGTTGCCATAAAGACCATACTCTCTTATGCCCTTTGATTGGTACAATGGCAATCAATAGCCAAAACATAAGATTAGAGAGTGGCTCCTTCCCTCTAATTTTTGTCTTCTATCGTAAAGAGAAGTTAATATCAAACTATAAGGCTTTTAAGGATCAGGAGTGCATCCGTTTACTTATATGTGTTTACTCATCCTTTTAAACTATCATTAATACAAAGTACATCCATATGTAGGATCGTTCCCATAAAGACCATACTCGCTTATGCCCTTTGATTGGTACAATGGCAACCAATAGCCAAAACATAAGATTAGAGAGTGGCTCCTTCCCTTTAATTTTTGTCTTCTATCGTAAAGAGAACTTAATATCAAACTATAAGGCTTTACGGCTCTACTTAGGACTCATTCCCAATCGCCTTCAAGGTTAGCGCGGTTGTTGGATAAACTCTCGAGTTCCAAGAAGTTCTATAAATATAGAGAGGTTGCAAATCCAATAAAAAATAAATAACCCAAGAAAAATCCAAGTGAAGCATAACCCAATAGAGAAATGCAGGCAGAGAAATTCAAATTCAAAAGACGATCTAATGGTTTCAATGCTGTGGATCAAAATCGCAGTCAGTTCCATACTGATTGCAAACGTTGGAAAGGAATTGACCGGCTAAGCATAACTCAAAATGCAAGCCAAGTAATAAAAAACAAGCAACGTCGATGACGATCTGAGGGGTTTAATCTGATTACAAAATATTGGAAACAACTATCTAGCTCTAAAAAAACATAAACCCCAAAACAGGAAAGGATCGAATCCATCTCCGGATTGGATTATGTAAACCTAACTAGTAGTAAACTAATTTCCAGCATACATATATTTTAGATCACAAGTGAATGATAAAGAGATCTAATTCATAGTAAAACAATATACTGCATACCTAGGTTTTAATCCCAAGTGAACGAAATGAGATTTAGGTCACAATAAATCGGCATCGGGCATACCTTCCTCTATTCCACAACTCCCCATCTGCATTTCTCAAAAGAGTCTCCTCCTCAAATGCTGAGAGGCATTTTCGCTTCAGGGATCAACGCCCATGGATGGACACTTACGAGATATAGCGGGTTCCTTAGACGCACCGATTCCCTCTTATAAAATTTCATAGGTCTTTCCTCTTCAAAACAAATGCATATATCTTTAGATAAATCTCAGGAATTGATGCTCATAGAGAGCCCCCAGATCACTTCTATCCAATGCCGAGATCCATTTTTTTTTTAATGGCAGGCAGACCCAGCTACGGTGGTCGCCAGTCTCATGCGGTCTCCCCCTTCAAAATGCAGACAGTAGAAAAATACCCCTCTACAGCAAAAGGCAGAGCACTTTCTAGAAGAATGTTCTGTTCTTCCTCCCTTTCCAAGGATTCGAAACCTATTAATAACCCAAGGTACAATGGTTTACTTCAGCCTAGGGTGCACCAGGCGTCCATAAATCATGGCAGTAATATTGCCACTATTTTTCTCTAGACATGTCCGCTATAATTCGTCGTCAAGGAATTAATTTGGAGGCATAAGTTTAGCTGAAACTGGCATTTTTCCTTACCGACAAATAATTACTTATTTTAATTCAATAAAACGGTTAAAGGAATTTGTATACATACGGGTAATGATCATGATCTCTCACTTGTCATACAAAAGGAGGTCCATCGTGTCTTATGTATTCTTCTGTTGCTTTATGAAGTATGGTTCCTACAAATTTAGGGTTATCTCTATTTTCTCCAATTGTATATTTTTTTTCTTTATAATGGATCCTTATAATTATTACTGAAGCAACCTTTATACATGAAAAACCTTTAGTCGTAAGTCACTCCGTGAGTAAGAAATACCTTCTTCTCCATCTTAGAAGGGAAGAGAATGTAGACTTCGGCCATAGGGTCATACGGCATGCTATTGGTTAACCCAAGGATCATCTTGATCTTAAATTATTCCAACCTAGGTCGACACCTAGGGCTTAGGTCGCGGATTGATCCTTCTGGAAGAACAACCCATTACTTGTCTTAACCCCATATTTTTAGTTGGGTGGACTACTATCACTTGTTCTTTTACATGAATGAAGATGCATATCTATATAACAACACCTTTAATGGGGCATGCTACAATCTAAGTATCATGCCATCAACTCAAGCACTTCCCCATCACCACTTAATATGTATGTATATATATACATCTTAGCTTCATAATTTCCTTGACTTATTAATGTTGTTGTTTTTCAGAGGGTTGCAACTCCTTCTATTAGACTTAATCGCTTTAAGGTTAAGTACTTAAGGTGTCTTGATTAGGATAAGTCTTTTCCCTTTGTGAAGTAGGAATCCCTTCCCTAAATACTCTCATAATCAAAGTGAGATGTAATGGTTATGGTATCGATGTAGCTCCCTTAAACATTTTTTTTTAGCCCTTGTAGGCTTGCTTAGCCCCTTAACCACTTATACTATGAAACGAGAACTCGACACAGTTTTCGTTTTTCTCTCTCCTAATTTTAGTAGCTATTTTTACCCCCGTTTCAAAAATGGTTGATGCGAGTATCACACATTTTCATTTTGAGACATTTTTTGGGGCCTTTGAATTATCTTTGTTGTAAAATATTTTTAATTTCTATTTTCAAGTGTGTTTTTTGAAATTTAACAAAAT
>LPNX010382151.1:128978-167136 GCA_001517045.1 Pseudotsuga menziesii
AAAGGTGAGTTAGCCAACTTAGGAATTACCTCAACCTAAGGTGACGCCTAGGAACTTAAGTTGTTTAAAAGTATATTCTTCTTTCAGTTCTCAAGGTTCACTCACTATTTTAGCCTTGCCCCGCAGCGAATTTAGTTTCTCGTCGCTTAAGTTTTGTTTAGGTCTTAAGTCTTCCTAAGATTATAACTTAAGGTAGTATTCTACCTGACAAAAAGGTTCTGTTGGTGGGGCCTTGGCCTTGAGCTCCTCACCAGAGAATAAGTACAATACATTAAGAAACACAAATTACTTAGCGGTGTATAAGAGGGACGTTACAGTCTAACATATCAAATAAACTATCTCCAAATTACTAGATGGTTTAACCTATCATTCCCATTAAATAAACAAACCTCTTTTTATTTAGAACACTTAGGTAAAACCACGCATCCTTATTAATATTAGGAGAAAGAAAATATATAAGGAGGATATAACACCACCGCATTACCTCACGGTAAATTTCCATAAGCATGGGCTACACTTTCTCTCTTAGTATTTATAATTGTAAAAGCACTTAATCATAAGACGAGACATTCATGTACCTAATAATGTTTAAAATCCATACAGGAGTTTTGTTTATAACTTTGGAACTGAGAAGAGGATTACTTCTCTACAAGTAAATTTAACCTTACTTATATTATGCACACGAAAACAATTACTTACAGTATTTCCATCTCAGCAACCAACACCTTGGACTCAAAGTCTATATGGCATCAAAAATAAGGGTATTCAAAACAAAATATTAAATTCCTACATCAGAAAGAATATATACTTATTGCACTACAACCTTCGATATTTTTATGTACATCCATAGGAACTTTTATTCGAAGATCCCTCTTCATGTTTTCTGCATTCTCAATTATTCATTCTACACCATACTCAATTATTCATTCTACACCATCACTTGAAAACAATAAGATATTATTTAACTGAATCTTGTAAACACATAGCACAAAAAGTACAGAAAATTACATAAGATGCAAGCATAAGGGAGACATACACACAGATATACGTGGTTCACCCCCAACAAGGGGTTATGTCCACAAAATTTGTTAATCTTTTATTAATATCAACCAAGAGGATTTCAAGTTCAGCAACACATCCATTGCAACTAATTTTTCCTCTTTCCACAACATCTCTTTCAAGGTATCCTTATTGTAAGGTCTTCACTCACGTTCTAAAAATAACGTGAGACCTCTACATATAATGTAGAAAACTGAGTTCACCATCTCGGATAAACAAAGGTTAAGTTATGCATTAATAATTTATATGTGGTGAAATCAGTTATATGCAAGCTTAAGAGATTTTTGAACATGTGGATTATCTAAGTTCCACTCTCTCTTAAGTTCACTCCATATCATTAATGTTTAGTGTTCTAAAAACACACTTATTCAAATGAATCCTTGTTACAAAACTACATGAAATTTCTACTATTATTGCTTTTTCTAATCTTACTTTTCCCCTCTCATGACATAAAAGCTAAAAGCTAAGGACACCATAAATATATTAATATATATGACTTTTGACATAAAAACTAAAGTCCATGTAAATATATTAATATCTTCCCATCTTAGTTTTTATCCTCTAGGAGAGAAGATAAGATCACCATAAATATATTAATATATGTCACTTTAGGCATAAAAGATAAAGCCACTATAAATATATTAATATGTTTTTACTTTAGAATGTAGTTAACGTGGAGTGCAGCCGTTTACTTATATGTGTTTACTCATCCTTTCAAACTATCATTAATATGGAGTACATCCATATGTAGGATCGTTCCCATAAAGACCATACTCTCTTATGCCCTTTGATTGGTACAATGGCAACCAATAGCCAAAACATAAGATTAGAGAGTGGCTCCTTCCCTCTAATTTTTGTCTTCTATCGTAAAGAGAAGTTAATATCAAACGATAAGGCTTTACGGCTCTACTTGTGAATAAGGCTCTACTTATGACTCATTCCCAATCGCCTTCAAGGTTAGCGCGGTTGTTGGATAAACTCTCGAGTTCCAAGAAGTTCTATAAATATCCAGAGGTTGCAAATCCAATAAAAAATATAAAACCCAAGAAAAATCTAACTGAACCATAACCCAATAGAGAAATGCAGGCAGAGAAATTCAAATCCAAAAGACGATCTAATGGTTTCAATGCTGTGGATTAAAATCGCAGTCAGTTCCATACTGATTGCAAACGTTGGCAAGGAATTGACCTGCTAAGCATAACTCAAAATGCAAGCCAAGTAATAAAAAACAAGCAACGATATGACGATCTGAAACGTTTAATCTGATTACAAAATATTGGAAACAGCTATCGAGCTCTAAAAAAACATAAACCCCAAAACAGGAAAGGATCGAATCCATCTCCGGATTGGATTATGTAAACCTAACTAGTAGTAAACTAATTTCCGGCATACATATATTTTAGATCACAAGTGAATGATAAAGATATCTAACTCATAGTAAAATAATATCCTGCATACCTATGTTTTAATCCCAAGTGAACGAAATGAGATTTAGGTCACAGTAAATCGGCATCGGGCATACCTTCCTCTATTCCACAACTCCCCATCTGCATTTCTCAAAAGAGTCTCCTCCTCAAATGCTGAGAGGCATTTTCGCTTCAGGGATCAATGCCCATGGCTGGACACTTACGAGATATAGCTGGTTCCTTAGAGGCATCGATTCCCTCTTATAAAAATTCATAGGTCTTTCCTCTTCAAAACAAATGCATATATCTTTAGATAAATCTCAGGAATTGATGCTCATAGAGAGCCCCCAGATCACTTCTATCCAATGCCTAGATCCATTTTTTTTTAATGGCAGGCGGACCCAGCTACGGTGGTCACCAGTCTCACGCGGTCTCCCCCTTCAAAATGCAGATAGTAGAAAAATCCCCCTCTACAGCAAAAGGCAGAGCACTTTCTAGAAGAATGCTCGGTTCTTCCTCCCTTTCCAAGGAATCGAAACCTATTAATAACCCAAGGTACAACGGTTTACTTCAGCCTATGGTGCACCAGGCGTCCATAAATCATGGCAGTAATCTTGCCACTATTTTTCCCGAGACCTATCCGCTATAAATTCGTCGTTAAGGAATTAATTTGGAGGCATAAGTTTAGCCGAAACTCGCCTTTTTACTTACCGACAAATTATTACTTATTTTAATTCAATAAAACGGTTTAAGGAATTTGTATACAAAGAGGTAATGATCATGATCTCTCACTTGTCATAGAAAAGGAGGTCCATCCTATCTTATGTATTCTTGTGTTGCTTTATGAAGTATAGTTCCTACGAATTTAGGGTTATCTCTATTTTCTCCAATTGTATTTTTTTTTCTTTATAATGGATCCTTATAATTATTACCGAAGCAACCTTTATACATGAAAAACCTTTAGTCGTAAGTCACTTGTCTTCGTGAGTAAAAAATACCTTCTTCTCCATCTTAGAAGGGAAGAGAATGTAGACTGTGGCCATAGGGTCATACGGCATGCTATTGGTTAACCTAAGGATCATCTTGATCTTGACTTATTCCAACCTAGTTCGACGCCTAGGGCTTAGGTGGAGGATTGATCCTTCTGGAGGAACAACCCATTACTCGTCTTAACCCCATATTCTTAGTTGGGTGGACTACTATCACTTTTTCTTTTACGTGAATGAGGATGCATATCTATATAACAACACCTCTAATGGGGTGTGCTACAATCTAAGTATCATGCCATCAACTCAAGCACTTCCCCATCACCACTTAATATGTATGTACATATATACGTCTTAGCTTCATAATTTCCTTGACTTATTAATGTTGTTGTTTTTTAGAGGCTTGCAACTCCTTCTATCACACTTAATCGCTTTAAGGTTAAGTAATTAATGTGTCTTGGTGAGGATAAGTCTTTTCCCTTTGTGAAGTAGGAATCCCTTCCCTAAATACTCTCATAATCAAAGTGAGATGTAATGGTTATGGTATCGATGTAGCTCCCTTAACCATTTGTTTTTAGCCATTGTAGGCTTGGTTAGCCCCCTGTCAAATGGTGTTACTGTCTTACATTTCCTAAGTTTTTCCACTTAGGTGATTTTAAATTTATATAAGCTAGAAGGTTCTATTTATGGTGGGGCCTTTGCCTTGAGCTCCACACCAGAAACATGTACAATCAACATTTGTAACTACAAAATATCTAGGGTAGGAGAGGGATGTTACAGGGAGAAGATACTCTGCATTTCGATTTGATATCTCATGGATTCAGTATTATCAGAAGAAATAAGCGAAGGAGTTTATGATTCATTTGAATCCCTTAGTTCCCTTTATCTAATCAAGAAGACTATTTATTACTTACATTTTCATAGGAAGAAAGTATCGAAGAAGACACAAAAGAAGAAGTTACAGGGATACAATATACTTCTACCTGAGAGAATAATTAAAATATATAGAGTTGAATAGGTAGAAGTAATACAGTAGTTGAAAGTAGAAGTAGTAGTTCACATTTACCTATAATAATGATGACAACATCATATTATACACTGAGGCTTCCCATGTTTGATGGGATAGGTAAAGATGACATTGAACAATATTGATTTACCGATAATGTGATATGGTCCATGAAGAAAATTACATATGAGGCTTCCAAGATTGCGAAAGTAGATAGCACATTAAAAGACAAGGCTTTGACATGGTATATGAAATATAGGAGCACTCTCACTGCAGTGAAAACTGTACAATTAGAAACTATTAAAGAAGAACTTCTAAAGGAGTCACAGAAACCAAAGTCTAAGTCTCATTACGTTATTGAGGTCAAGGAAATTAATAAGAAAACTTGTGAGTCAGTGTGGAACTATGACCAATGATTTAATATTTTTTTTAAACGATTCAGTTTCCAAATCCAAGATGTTCAGTATTGTGCACGGTTCATTGTAGGGATACTACCACACATCAAAGTTCCACTAACAAAGCAAAAGGTGGTTATTTAGTCAATGAACTTGAAAATCACAATAAGGTCGGAGATGACTCCTATGGGGGGGCGCTGTTAGGAATGGTGTTTTAAGACAAAACTTGTCAGATTGATCATGCAATTACAACAACTATCTACTAGAAAGGAAGTAAGATAACATGTGTGGTGTAGCTTTTGTACAAAAAAAGGACATAAAAAAATGAATTCCCAATGATAAATAATTACATGGATTCCAACGCACCTAGTCTTTTTCATGCAAAGCGTAAAACTAAGTGGTATGAGATCTATTGAAGTTGGGGACATGCATCTCCAAATTTACTAACATGATAGTATTACGAAATATCTATGCATGCACCTTTACGGAGTTATGTGAGTTTTGACATGATGTGAATAAATGTCCATTCTCGAATTAATGAACGATAATGTTAGTTTTTAATCATTCAAGGTAGCATTATGTTAGGATATTTAACTGGGAGAACAACAAGTACAACAATCAAACACAAGAGACAATGAACACAGTGTTTTTCCTCGGGGAAACCATAAATGGAGAAAACCTTGCAACTTCCTCAGAGATAGAATCAACACCAAAAGTAAAACCCCCAAAACAGTAAGATGATCTCCCGACATCAGTAACCTCTTTCTTCCTTGCCCCAGTGTCTTTCTCTTCCTCAGCTATGCGCTACATTTGAGTGTGGATGAGTGTGTGAAAAATAGAGAGGCTAGCTCTCTATTTATACTAATTCCCGACATGACTAAAACCCTACTAGGGCCGACCTATCTAGGAGAGTCTAATAACCCTAGTGCCCCGGAACTGTGGGGACTTCAACCCTTAGACAATAGGAGGGTTACCCTCAATAACTTGACATGACTTGTTTACATTATAGATCCTCTCGATCGGAACATAGAGGCATGACATGACTCAATGATATTACAAATAGATCCCGAAATAAACATCAGGTTACAATACATAAGAAATACAAGTGAATACATTCCGAAGTTACAATTACATCAACACTCCCTCTTAACAAGGAAGGTATTCTATCGACACAATTCTCATCACTCGTCTTCTTCTATAGATCTTCTTGTCATCTGCATCTTCAAGTCATCTTCGTCTTCACGTCATATTCATCTTTGGATCTATATCATCACTTGATCTGGATCATCATCACTGGATCTAGATCATCACTCGATCTGGATCATCATCACTGGATCTCGATCATCACTCGATCTAGATCATCACTGGACATCATTACTGGATGTGGATCATCACTCAATCTATCGCTGTTGGATCTGGATCAACACTCGATCTAGATCATCTCGGACACATCATAACTGGATCTGAATCATAGCTCGATCTGGATCATCACTGGGTCATCATCATATGTGCTATCTCATGATTCTTCTTGTCACAGAAAGTTCTACAGAGCCAACTGTTTTTCATGATTGTTGTAGGTCTAGCCACCATGTAGGTCTTATTCAGTGCTTATGTCTGACCTACTCATTAGAATGGCCCGCCCAGCACTTACATCTGACCTACTCATCAAAAAGACATGCCCAACACTAACATATGATCATGTAGGAACTAATCCTACAATCACATCATAAAGGCCCACCACTCACATTCGCCAGCTTTATAGGACACAACTACTATCATCTGCGAAAGAGCTCAACACTTACATATGACCTACTCGTCAAAAAGGCACAGCACTTACATTTGACCTACTCGTCAGAAAGGAATAACACTTACATTTGACCTACTCGTCAGAAAGGCACAACACTTGCATCTGACCTACTTGTCAGAAAGGCACAGCACTCACATCTGACCTAATCATCAGAAATCCATGCACTCACATCTGATCTTGTAGGAACCAATCCTATAGTCATATCAGAATGGCCCCCATTCCCAGACTGAGCTACCTCGTAACTAACCAAGTGCCTCCATTCTCGAAGAGAATGGCAATTGCCATTACATTTGACCTACTCGTCATAATGGACAACACTCACATCTGACATGGAAGGAATATAATCCTTTAACCATGATAGAATGGCCCAGAACTTACATCTAATCAAGTGGGAACACATCCCTCTATCACATTAGAATGACTCTCAGTCCTAGACTAAGTATTCATGGTACCTCACCAGATAGCTCCATTCCAAGCATGGAAATAGCCCTTATATCTAATCATGTAGGAACCAATCCTACAGTCATATCAGAATGGCTCGGCACTCAAGTCTGACATGGAAGGAACCAAATCATCTCACCATAATAGAATGGCTCAGCCCTTATATCTGACCTTCTCATCAGAATGGCTTTTGGACTCATCACTTCTCCTTGGAAAGGACCTCGATTTGGAGAACACCAAGCTTCTCCCTGAAGTACTCAAACTTGAATCTGGCCAATGGCTTCGTCAACACATCAGCTATCTAATCATTCGTTGCAACATACTAGAGCTTCACTGTTCCCCTCTGCACCATATCCCTGATATAGTGATACTTGATCATGATATGCTTCGACTTGTCATGGAACACTGGATTCTCTGACAACTTCACACAACTCTGGTTGTCACAATGTTTACAAGTAGCATCCAACTGGAGATCAAATAAATCAGACAGTAGCTTCCTCAGCCATACTGCCTCATAACTAGTTGAACAATCTGCTACATACTCTGCTTCAGCTATACTCAGTGCCACACAGGATTTCTTACTACTAAACCAAGATATCACACCTGATCCCATACTGAAGCAACACCCTACCCTAAAGTGCTCTTCCTATCAATGGCACTACCTTCCCAATCTGAATCAACATAACCCTCCAGGTTAATCTTCTGATTTGCCTCATACTTGAGCCCATAATCTATTGTACCCATCAGGTACCTCAGAATATGCTTTGCAACATTCAAGTGAACATGTTTCAGATCTATTAGAAACTAGCTCAAGGTGTTCACAGCAAAGTAAATATCTAGTCTCATGTTCTTTAGGTACATCAAGGACCCAATCATCTGACAGTACATCGTAGCATCAACTGACTCTGATAAAGCATAGCTCAATAGCTTCAGGTTTGATTCCATAGGTTTGTCCATAGCCTTGCAGTCCATCATCCCAAACCTCTTTAGGATCTCTATTGCATACTTCCCTTGCCCAAGTGAGATTCCATCTGCACTCTGCCACACCTCCATACCTAGAAAATAATGCATCATACCCAAGTCCTTCATTTCGAACTCGGTAGCAAGCTTTCTTTTTGTATCAGCAATCAACCCATCCATACCTATCACAAATAGATCATCTACATATAGTAGGACCATCACTGGGTTTCCATCTTCAACCTTGTAGTAAAGGTTGGAATCTGCTTTACTCTTGGTAAAGTCCAAACTGGATAGAAAGCTGTCAATTGTTTCGTACCATGTCCTGGGTTCCTGTTTCAAACTGTACAGGGATTTCTTTAATCTATATACATGAGAATCCCTATCATGTGTCTCAAAACTAAGTGGTTGTTCTACATACACTTCCTCTTCCACTACACCATTCAATAAAGTAGTCTTGACATCCATTTGGTGTATCTTCCATTTCATCACTACAACCAGAGCAAGTACTGATCTGATGGAAGTATATCTGGCTACAGGTGGAAAGGTTTCCTCATAATCTATTCCTTCTTTCTGGGAGAAACCTCGAGCCACGAATCTTTCCTTGTATTTTTCTATGCTACCATATGCAGCATGCTTGATCTTGTAGATCCATTTGGAAGTTACAACTCACTTCCCTTCTGATCTTGGGACAACATCCCAAACATCATTCTTCATGATCGATTGATACTCTTTGATCATAGCATCCTTCCATTATTTTTGTTCTGCCACTTCTTCATAATTGGAAGGTTCTTTATTGATGAAATCACATAGTAATGCTACATACCCAGAGCAGGATCTGGTCCTCTTTCTTTCTCTGTGATTCTCTTCTGGAGCCCCATATCTTTCCACACCTTGGATAACTTCTCGTACCCAAGCAGGTTTCCTCTTATGAGGATTCTTCTCTAGAGGTGGATCTATAGGTCTTTTTGGTTCTTCAACTTCTCGATCTTCTTATTGAGTTTCTTCGTTCATGGTTCTATCATGTATTCTAGGTGCTTCTGCTTCTTCAAGTTCTTTAGTAGGTATCTTTCTGTAATTGTTGTAGGATATGTCTTCATCAAATGTCACATCCCTACTGATTTCAATCTTCTTGAATCCTAAGAAATATATTCTGTAATCCTTCAAGCTTTCAGAGTATCCCACAAGTATACCTTGTTTCCTGAAGGATCTAACTTGGTCCTCTTCTCTTTTGGAATGTGTATGTACATAGGATAGCCGAATATTCTGAGATGGCTGACTTCTGGTTTCTTACCGGAGAAGACTACTTCAAGAGTCGTGTTCTCAAGTACTCTATGTGGAGTACGGTTCTATACATACACCGCTGTTATGTCAGCTTCTACCCAAAGATGCATAGGAAGATCTTGATCATGATGCATAACTCTTGTAGCTTCCATGATAGTTCTATTCTTCCTTTCTACAATCCCATTCTGTTGTGGATTATAAGGAGTGGTCAACTCCCTATTAATTCATGTGTCTTTACAGAGCTCTTTGAATTCATTTGAGGTGAATTATCCACCATTATCTGATCGAAAGGTCTTGATATTCTTTTCAGTGTGGTTCTCAATCAAGGTTTTGAATTCCTTGAACTTGCTGAATACTTTGTCTTTGTTTTTCATGAAGTAAATCCATGTCTCTCTAGAAAATTCATCAATAAAATAAACATAATATACATACCCGCTTAGTGATATTGGTGACATAGGAATGCATACATCAAAGTGGATGATTTCCAAGATTCCTTTTGCTTTGCTTTTGCTACTTGGAAATGTCTTCTTTGTATTCTTTCCTTTTGCACATCCTTTGCAGACTCCGTCATGTTTTGCTTGTATTTTTGGAAGACCTTCAACATCTTTGCTTGTAGGAGGTAGTGCTCTGTAATGGACATGTCCAAGCCTTATATGCCAAAGTTCATTTGGATCTACTATTTCATGGACCAAGGCTTGTTCTGGATGGCCCTTCAATCTGTACAATCCTCCTTCTTTTTCCCCAATCACCACTGCATCATCGATATTCTTTCTTTTTGGCCACATCATGACTTGACCATCTATGAATGCAAATCTCATTCCTTTTGCATCTAATGTAGATATGGAGAGGAGGTTCTTCTTGAGTCATGGTACAAACAATACTTCCTTCATTGTCATATACTTTCCAGAGTGTAGTGTATAGGAGGATTCCACACTACCATTTAATAGATATTGGTAGGAATCTCCAAGCTTCACCTTGTGTGGTGATTCATGTTCTGATAGTATCAGAAAGGGTTCCTTGAATCCTGTCATATGTTTGCAAGCCCCACTATCTATGAGCCAATCATTGCTTCCATGAGTAATGTTTCGTGTGAGAGAGGAAATCAAAACATATTCTTCCTCTCTTGAAAAATCTTCACTTTCATATTTAGTTCTTTTCTTGGATAGTTCATCACCCTCTGTAGCATGAGCATGATGTCTTCTTTTGTTGTTCTTTTTCTTATTCTATCTTTTAGGACAATCTCTTACGAAGTGTCCTACTTCATCACATTTATAACATCTGATTCCAGACAAATATTTTCTAGTGTTATTTTTTGTGAGAGTGCTTACCTCTGGGGTGATGAGATCTTATTTTCGTTTTCTTGGAGTGTATCGTGAGAGCTTGATCTTCACTTCCCATCTTCTCTTCTCGAGCTGCTATCCAAGCTTCTTCTTGAGATCACTCTTCCCATAGTCTACTGAACTTGACTAACTTCTTTCTAGCACATATCCCTTGCACAAAGGAGTCCCATGATCTAGCGAGACCATTCAAGGTGGTCATTACAATCTATGCATTTTCGACTTCTTCATCTACTACTTCCATTTGTTCCTTGATCTCAGAAACTCTTTTGAATTAAGACTAGATGGTCTCTGCATTCTGAATCTTCACATTCTTCAACTGGTTCCTCAAATTCATCTTCCGGTTTATGTTCTTCACTTCAAACAATTTGGTTAGGGTATCAAACATAGCTTTATGTGTCTCTAGGGAGGAAAACTCTGGTATGGTGATCCTTGATAGAATCAGCAGTGATCCTCTTTTCCATAACCAACTTCTTCTTATGTAAGGCCTTTGCCTCATCTCCCTCTGAAACTGGAACCTTCTGATTGATATAGGAGTCCAGCTCGTTTTCTTCCACGACGAGGAAGATCCTATACTTCCAAGGTCAAAAGTTATCAGCTCCCTCAATATTTTCATCACACTTGGTATGATGTGACATCTTAACTTAGAACCTCAAATGGAAATACAAAAGATTTAGATCTTACCAAGTCAAGATGTCAGATCTGGACTTGAGGATGAAATCATGTAGAGCTGTTTCAGGAGTAGATTAGAGTTTTTATTTTTTGGAGTTCTATCCAACCGAATACTTTGAATTTGATCCCTAACTTTGATTTTAGGGAGGAGATCAATCTAGGCCTCAGCTCACTAAAAAATTCATCTTTTATGAAAATCCCTAATTTTCGGTAGCAGTGTCGGGTCCAAAACCGAAAAACCTCAGAATTGGATTATGTTTCGATAGAAAGATGTGCCCTAGGGAGGAGAGTTATTCCAACCTACTTTTGCTAAAAATTTGTGGAGAGAGATCGACAAAGTAGGAAGCCCTAGTTCCTGTAGCTGCGTAGTGTCTTATTCTTAGGTTAGCTCTGATAGCATGTTAGTTTTTAATCATTCTAGCTAGCATTATGTTAGGGTCTTTAACTGAGAGAACAATAAGTATAGCAATAAAACATAAGAGACAATGAACACAGTGTTTTTTCCTCAGGGAAACTATCAATGGAGAAAACCCCGCAACTTCCTCAGAGATAGAATCAGCACCAAAACTAAAACCCCCAAAACAGTAAGATGATCTCCCGACAACACTAACCTCTTTCTTCCTTTCCCTGGTGTCTTTCTCTTCCGCAGCTATGCGCTACAACTGGGTGTGGGTGAGTGTGTGATATATAGAGAGGCTAGCTCTCTATTTATACTAATTCCTGACATGACTAAAAACCTACTAGGGATGACGTCTCTAGGAGAGTCTAACAACCCTAGTGTCGCGGAACTGCGGGGACTTTAACCCTTAGACAATAGGAGGGTTACCCTCAATAACTTGACATGACTTGTTTACATTATAGATCCTCTTGATCGGAACATCGGGGCATGAAATGAATCAATGATATTACGAATAGATCCTAGAATAAACATTGGGTTACAATACATAAGAAATACAAGTGACTACATTTCGAAGTTACAATTACATCAAAAGATAACATGTGAGCACTAGTGAAAAATGAGAGATTAGTGACCATGAGACCAAATTTTTTAGTCAGCACAGTTTTTTTAAAGGGATAAATGACCAAAATTGATAATTCTAAGTGAGTTAACTAGAAACGACCAAGATAAATGACCACTTTTGGTCACGAGATAAAAACCAACTAAAAACGACCAAGATAAATTACCAAATTTGATCACGGGATATTTAGACTACAAATAACTAGATAACAATTGGTCATTTATTTGGTCATTTTTAGTTGTGTCACTCCCACGATGAAAAAAATTACAAATTTGAGAATGAATTTGTACATTTTACTAAATTCTAACACCGCACATGGATTCAGAGACCCCATTAATGGAAACTCTGAATCCATCTGTAGTGTTGATGGGGTCTCTAAATCCATCTACAGTGTTAGAATTTAGTAAAATGTAGACCCATCATGTGTCATAGCTAAGCTATTGACACTAATTTAGCTATTATAATCAAGAAATATTTTACACTAGTGTTACACCTCAATAATTAACACCAAATTAGTGTAATTGATCATGATGATGTCCCAGAGAGACACCAAATTGATGTATAATATCCTTTATATATATGCAGTTTTCTTTTAATGTTGTATTATGGACCTTACACCATCGATTTCCCAACTACTTTATAACGCTCCAGTACATTTACAACATTCTAGTTGAGTGGGTTTACTCATTAAGGAGAGTACCCAATACCATGAAATATTACACCGCCATTCACTGATCTACTTTATTAAACCTTTCCATCCAATCACTTGAATGCTTGATAAGCCTTATTGATGGACTAGGCTCTAGAGAAGCTCACTACTCTAGATGAATAACCATATTAAAAATAAATCCTTAAAAATTCAATAATTTTACATTTTTTCTCATTATAAATATGATATAAAATTACTTAATTTGTTTTTCAACATTTTCATTAATAAAAATTAATTTTATTTTTTAATGAAAATTTTCAATATTTAATTTTTGGAATTGTGAGTGAATTAAAGTTTTTTAGTTTTCTTTATAAAATGAATGGGTGGATTAAATAATTTTTATTTCTTTTTCTTCACATCAATAGACTAAAACTAAAATTATTGTCAATCGAGGTGCAGGGAACCTCTACACCGTCATTGTACAATGGTGTTTTTAAATAGCCCCCCTTTTAACTTTCTTTAGGTCTTTGAACCCATTTTCACAGCTTCATGGGATTGTACAACTGTACAAAGGGAGGTAGCCATATTAGTCCTAGTAAACATGATGGGTTTCTTTCTTTTTTTGTTAATATCCCAATGAAAAGGAAATGAGAGTTTATCATACATTTACATCAAACCGTGAAACCTTAGAATTGCTAAAAAAACATATATATACATTAAGTCTGCACAAAGACAGTGGGATACCAGGAAACACAATTTGGAATAGATCACTCAGAGGAGAAGAGAAGGACGATTGGATAAACCATTTGCTCACATGGTTCTAGTTGAAAGTGCATTACAGCTTAATCTCAACTACCACATACTGGTAAAACCCTTTAACTCATCATCGACTTCTTCATATGTTGAAATATAGGAGGCTTCAATTATGTTGGTCTTGATTATGAACTAGCCCGTTGATATTCCAGGCTCAAAGCTCCTCTTGCAAAGAATTGTTAAGTTCAACAAACCCCAAATTAGTGATAAAAAGGAAAATAATGACACTACATAGATAATGATAGAAAGACAAAGAGTGATCTAAATAAGGGTTTGAATTTGGTGGGGCCCGAGAGAAAACAAAGAGATTGGCATGAAATCTAGGGTTCTAGTTGATGAAGAAGAGGAGAAAATTTAATGACAAGACGTTTCTATGAAATTGGATGCATTGAAAACACCTTATAATGCCGAAAATATTGTAATTAATTAGGTGTCCCAAGCATGACACAGACAAATTTCGTATCGAGCTTCATAGGTGAAAAATGTTCAAGCGGGATTGAAGAAGATTTGTGCTCATGTGCTAATGTTTGGAAAATACTTCTTGTGTAGACACATTATTCTTCATCCTCTATCAGTATCTCTGTTGTTGCAGCATCTTCTTCTTTTATAGAGGCCGTGGTATTGAGCATAGACATCTTTCTTTCTTGTTGGGTAAAGTACAAGCAGTGGACGGCGAGTTCCTCTTCCTAGGAAGAAATTGAATATAAGAATTTCTAGTAAATCATTATAATATTCACAATCATGTTGACATTCTCATATTGCTTCATGTTCTTGACAATGATTAAAATATTTTTTCACTCTACCACAGATACAAAAACCCGGGTGATTGAAATTTTTAAGTCTATACCCTAAGATTGTATAGTATTTACAGTGACACCCACATATGGTATAGACATATTGCTCAATATTTTATAGTTGTAGACATAAGAATTTGTACTAATTAATAGATTTTTGTGTAGGAAATCTGTTTTCAAAGAATGTTATTGGTGTCGAAGTTAGCAAGAAGGTATTTACGTCAAAGTCACTATAAGCTCTCTATAAATCTCATTGGTCGGAGGTATGTTTATGATATCAAGAAGTATGATATATGTAATTTAATTTTATATTTTTTTTTGGGGAGGAGTGGTAGAGGTGACACGTTCTAATCTATTTCAAGAAATACAAATATAATTGTTGCTACACAAAAAGTCTTACTAGATAAGAATCAAGATAATAGGTTATATATTTTATTGAATTTGAATGATAAATGATGAATAAGGGATAGATGCCTAATATGGTCAATGTATGGTTAGAACTAGTGTTATCGGAACTAGACCGGAATCGGAAAAATCGGCCTGTCTGAATGGTTTATAGGCTTGGTCGGCCCGGTGAGCAAAACAAAATCATCAAACCAGATTTTTTTCCAAACCCGGTACGGAACCGACCGGTCCATACTTGGGACTCACGGAATTCAAATTTAAAGAAAAACACAAACTAAAACCTAACCTATCCTTCTAACCTAACCCTAATCCTATCCTAACACAACTTGTGTATTAATGGTTTGGATTCATATGTATGCACATGAATATATATGTTTTTTTTACAGAATATGAATATTTTATGTATTTTTTAGTCAGCCGTTTTTTTACCCGGTTTTTTGCTAGTTCCGGTCCGGTTCACATTTTGGGCTTCGTCAGTTTGATGATTCGTCCAGTTCCGATAACATTGGTTAGAACCTTGGGAAAAATTTGGCTAGTATAAAAATATAAAAAACAAACATGTTTATGAAAATTGAATAAATTATCTGTAAGAATGGGTGATCGCATAACACAAACGTGTTTTACAACACTTTCATAAAAGGATGTGTCTATTACTTCAGCATCCACTCAGACTCAAGATACCCATTATATAAGAAGTGCAACTGATATGCCCCAAAGTGGACAACTGGATTCATCAGAACAACTTTTCAATCTAGATGACAATCTTTCTTTGGAATTCAGAATGTTGAACATTTAGGGTCATCATCATCTATAGAAAATGAGGAATCATCCCAAAGCTGTGACTTGGAAAATTTTGTGGTGGTCTCAGCTATTGATAACATCAAAGCCTCACTGACATGCACTATCGATTCCTACTATTGATATCATTTCATCCTATGTTTCCATTTCTACTCCAAAACTAGGATCAAAAACCTCTGGCCATGAAAAGTTTAAAGGTGATTCTGTTAAGGCCTCAAGTCCAATGACAACTGAACCTTTGAAAAATAAAAATGAAATTAGAAAGAAGAATGAATGAATGGAAGGAACATTCTACATTGAAATATGATGACTTGAAGGAAGCTTAAGTCTCTTCCTTTGAGTTGACTAGAATGATCATCGAGAAGAGTTTAAAATTACCTAAAGAAATTGATTATGTTTCTATTGTGAGGATTTCTCATGTCTTGGTGGTAATTCCTTATCTGCTAATGAAAGGTCATCAACTTAGATTTAGTATTTTCGAAATATTTTACTAATCTTGAACGTACAAATACTTGTTTAACTACCAGCCTACTTTTGTCAATTCTGTGGCGCAGTAATGGTTAAATGTGTCTTTTTGTCCTAGAATGTGATCTATATGCTCCTACTTGACATTGTATTCATGTTCTTGTGGTGAAATTATGGCCATACTTGATTTCAAATTATTGCTCCTATAGTTGCAATATAACCTTATTTGATTTTGGTTTCTTGGTCTTGAAGTGGTGTTCAGTGTACCTAATCAAATGGTGGCTTGTGCAAACACAACCCAACCTTACTGTGGCCCTCCTCTATATAGACTATGACACTCATTGGATTCTATCCTTTGATCAATATGACTCTCCAATCTTGATGGAAAGTTGAGGCCCTTTTCTCTACACTCTAATAAACTCCCCTCACTAAGGAACCTTTATATGAAGTCTTCAAAAGTATACTAAGAAGAAACTAAATATATACAAACATTCTTTTGGCACCATTAAGGATGTATTTTAGATAAAGAATGTACTCACTTTGGATGTTTTGGGAAAATCTAGCTTGACCTTTGGATTTAAAGTAGATTCTTTTGCATTGTCTAATAAGTAAATAAGAAAGTACAACACAATTTTCCTAAATTATGACCTGTCATAACATTCTATCATTACCCATATCTTACTTATGACTTTCCTTCTAAATAAGATATACAATGTGAGAAGTTCAAAGAGTCATAATACTTAGGAAACAACCTAATATGACATATTCTTATTGGGGTAGAATAATACTGTCTTTGTACTAAGCTCCAAGAGTCATAATTTATGGCCTTTTATTTTTTGAGCTTTAGTAGTTTGTAGTTTACGGATTTTTGGATAAAGACAATGACAATTAGTTTGGTGGAAGATTTGAATATGAACTTTGATTAGAACATCATAGCATCATAATTATAGTAGTTTAAGGATATGTAATGTGGAAAGCAGTTGATTGAAGTGTATTTTGAGCTTTAGTAGTTTATAGTTTATGGATTGCATAGTTAAAGACATAACGAGAATTAGGTTGGCAAGGGATTTGAATATGAACTTTGATTTGGACTTATTAAAGATAAAGTTTTATTTGGACTTCATAGAGATAGAGGCATGGGTATATCGATTACAAGGATATGTAATGTGGTAGGTGGTTGACTAGGGTAATAATGTTTGTATATACTTTAACACTGAATTTCTTTCTATGAAATTTTCACATAATTGCATATTTGAATTGAATGTAGCCATAGAATCGCAATAATCTTGAATTTTCATATTTAGCAGATATTACTAAAAAGAAAATTAAAACATTAACCATTACAAAAGGCACATAAAAATTTACGCTAAGGAAAACCTTTAGGAAAAACACCAATAAAATAATTTTCCTTAATATGAGATGACTAAATTTACATAAGCATATTTGATGAGCAAAAATTTTGCAATGGCCACAAGGGAACACATACCAAGACAATCTGAAGATGAAATTTTTTGAAGAGATAGGTTAAGGTTTCCATATTGATATAATCCATTCAACTAATGATGTCATCCTGGTTTAGTCTGCTAGTGGTTTGTCTATTTTTATGCAAGATGTAGCAACCATGATCCATCCCTCCTAGGGATTTGTCCACACTACAGCAAGACCACTAGGACCTCTGTATTCCTATGAAAACCCTTATATAAGTCCTTTAGGAGCCTTTTGCACTGCAGCTACCTTCCTTCAGCCCTTGTATCCCTCAAAACTCTGTTGCAACCTTCCTTAAACTCTACTAAAGCCTTGGAAGCCCTTAAAACCTTTGCGACTACCCTCTATACACAAGATGGCGCCCTATAAGGGATTAAGATAGTATATCATTGTCGTGGTGGAGGAGAAAAGAGGCCCTAAGCCCGTAAAACATGCCCTAATCTTGTGACAAACATGTAGTAGAAAACGAAACACCCTGATAGGGTTTGTGACAACTACACATAAACTATAGAAGCCAAATTAGGGCTTGTAACATCCCTTGTAATCTCCAACATGCCCCCTTCGACCCTGACTCACTTGTCCACAAACCATCATGTTATGTCTCATGAAGTGACAACAATATATGTCTAGCATCTACATTTGGCTTCAAGGGAATCATGGATTGATTGAGTTGTAATTTTTATATGAAAGTATTTGAATAAGGAAAACAGTACATATTGATGGGAAATTTACCTCATTCGTGAAAGGAAGTCAAGGGGTGCATAGTATGACTAGTATGATGCAAACACAATCCTTCAAAGGCTTCCTTTCATGACCTTCATTGATGGTGATTCTCAGGATTCCCTTTAGCGTGTTGTTACAACTCCACATAATTGCTTAAAATCTGCTTAGATTTCTGATAAATGCCCAGGAATTGTCCAAGCTGCTGATTATGATTCGAAGGACTACCCAGTAAGCCTCTTTCATGCCCATAAATTCTCCCAAAGCTTGAGAATTCACCCCATGTAAAATACAACGTAAGACACTGGAATAGGTTTTTTGTTTACATGAAAACCCATTATATTTGATATTTCATAGAGGAAATCAAGATATACATCATGGATGCCTTTCTTCACCAATTAAACCCTAGTGTCCCCACACAAGCACACCATGTTTTATTTTTATCTCCACGTATCTCATATCAATGCATTAGTTCTCACACTCTCCACATTTGATATTGCATCCTGATAATGAGTCCGATCCGAAACTAACCACCACATAAATTTGGCAACATAAACTCATGTTTCATTTTAATATTAATAAATACAAAATTTAATATTTATTTCTATATCTCAAAAATATAAAATATAAAATATCATTTGAATTCCCAATATTAAAATTAATAAAAGAGAAAGCTTGAAAATATGCCAATACCAACTATTTCCTAATGTATTCCCAAATTACATAATCTATAGCAAAGTAGCTAGCTTTTAATTGGAACAAGGATGATATCAATTGGTTGTATGGAAAGCTTTGGAGTATTATTTAGAAAAAATTAAATGTTTTTGGTGATTGCCTTTGAAAAGAAACCTTTTAAACTCTCAAAATATTATAAATAAAGGGTAGGAGGTTCCATCTTTTGTATTTTGTATAAACAAGATATTGATTGGTTGTCCATATTTTTGTAGAGGTTCTTTTCAGCATTAAGGTTTTAGGTTTGGACTTTTGTGAAGGAATTGTTAATTGTTATGTTTTATCTTTTCTTGCGGATGCCTCTTTGGATGAAATTTTTAGACGATAGTTCCAAGTATTAGTTTCTTACAAAAAATTTCCAATTTTTATCTTTTGGTCAATTTCGAACATCAAGAATAAGGAAATTTTTGGAAACATTTCTAGAAAACTCATGTTTTCTATTTTAAAAAGTATAAGACTACATAAGATGAAAGAAAACTAAGAAGTCAAAGGTTTTGTATAATTGAAGCAAACTAAAAAGTCAAAGGTTTTATATGCTCCAGATTTATATTCCTTATCACTTGTGTTCTTTTTTACAGTGCCCCTTCCAATAACTTATGTGGATGTGGTAGGGTTCTTAATCTAAATAAGGATCATTACTTTAATTTGATGATGGGTGGGAAGACTTAAGTATTTTTAAGTCTTATGTGGATATGGTAAGGTTCTTATTCTAAATAAGGATCATTACTTTAATTTGATGATGGGTGGGAATATTCTAAGTAGTTTTAAGTTTTATGTGGACATGTTAGGGTTCTTATCCTAAATAAGGATCATTACTTTAATTTGGTGATGGGTGGGAAGACTGGACTTTTAAGTCTTTAGAGTTTATTGTAGTTGGCTGCTGTTATTGTGGGTATTTCTGATATTTCTGATATATGTATAAAGTGATCATTGAATAAATCAATTGCAATTTAAGTCTGGAGAGTGAAATCATTGATAAAAAAAACCTAAATCTTATGAAGTTTGGAGCAATTTAATAGATATCAGTATCTATGTTTAATTGCAATAAAATAGCTGAAGCAATTATTGAAGAAATCATAGCAGCAGCAAAACATGCTTGATTACTACCTTTTGAACAGGTTTAAGTTAGATCCATTTTTTTCATAGCATTCTGTTAGTGTTTCTTGCGCACAAGCCTAAGTTATATCAAATATCATGAAATAACAAATAGCATTGCTTTTCTTGTTTATCAATCTGTCCTAGCGATATCACTTTCCTGACAACATTTTTCATTTTTCAATGATTGTTGCCTAGATATAAGGCTCCTAGGGCCTTTGTATTAAGATCGTTGCCTCGATTTCTGGATTAAGATCACAAAGTAGGTTAAATATAATTACAATTACCTCCAAATGATATTTTTAAGTAAGACGATGTTTGAAAGTTACTTCGAAATTGTCAAACACAATGAGACTTGCAACTTCTTAAACTTGCTTTTACATGATTTCATGAATTGATGCAAAATCAACTACATTACACAACAACTTTTGTTACATGACAAATGCAACATGTTCGGCCTATATCCCAATGGTTGCATCTGCTTGGCATCCTCTCCAAAGCTAAAGGATGTACAGAGCAAGAACTCAAGGCTCACGCATCAAGAAATTTCATGAAGAAAAGCAATTCCTATTCCTACATATTAAGATTCCACTAATTTCAAGAAAGGAAAAATTAAACGGTGCAACTGTTTCCATGCAGGCATAATGAAGAGGCAACAATTGGCATGGAGATTGTTAAGCATAGCTTCCATTACTTTCCTGGATGGCGAGGGATGAAATGGAAAAAATTATGAAAATGCACCCCACCTCACCTTGGATCATTTTGTTCATCAATATATTCATCAGATCTGGAATCATTTGTCCACTCCATGACTGACTGCGGATTTGCACAAGCCATACCAGTGGGATGCAATGGAAATAACTCCACTGTGGGAGGTTCGCATAAATTGTCAGCATTAGTTGTTTCATTTGCTGTACTAGTAACATGTACCTAAGCCAGTGAGAACCCACCTAATGTTAGGGATCTTTAAATAGTTCATTTGTATCAACATTGATTGATATTCAATAATGTATTGATAGATAGTTAGAAATTCAAAGCTGGAAAAATAAATGCTCTTATTAACTCATTACCTTTGGCATGATAACTGCCGATTTCTGATCTGTAGAGAAAATTTCTAGCAAGAAAGCTCTGAAGTATTAGAGATAGCAAACACAAATGCATTGCAATAATAAACTAATCAGGAAATATAAAACTACTAGCTTTAGTTATAGTGAAATGAAATGTTTGAGATTTTATTTCGAAGATATCGTAGAGCTTCTTACTATTTTTGAGTGATTTCCTTGGCAAGGAAGGTTCTTGAAGAAAGTGATTGATGGATGCCATTCTCTCTTGTTTTTGTCTCTGCTTCTCGCGAGCTTAACGTTTTGAAACCAGTAAAACACATTGTTCCTTTCAATGTTTCCATACATTCACAGTCGACTAATGATTTGATCTATTTCATCGTGGATGAGAGTGTGGATCCCTTGACTGCATGTCACTTCCAATAAAGCTATTTGTTCATTAGTCGGATTCCATCTACTGCTTGAGGTACTGGATTGGCCTTCTGCCATTTCTTTGATTTCTTGATATTTTTCTTGACATTTCTTGAGAAGAATGCGATGTGTAGATGTTGATTGAAAGAGTTGCATGCCCTAGTGGTGGTATTAAATAGGAGAGAACGGAAGGGATCTGATTGCAGAAAATTACCTCAAACTTCCAAGAATGAGAAAAACAACCGAGAAGTTACATGCACCAGATTTTAGCTGTAAATGGAGATCACCATGCAGTGAGTTGTCGAGTTGTCGTTGACTTAGAATTGCGAAAAGAAAACCAGGCAGAGGATCATGCCTCGTGACCAGGGATCAAGATTGAAGGGCTGGCCTTAATTTCATATAGAAGGTTATATATTCATGCAGACAATCTCACATTTCAAATGACAATAATAAATTAATTGTACATTTCATTTACTTGATGACAAAAATTAAAAACAAAAAATTAAATTGCAAAATGGGATTTTTCATTTTAATGGGATTTGTAAAATTGCACAAGTGAATGTATATCCTTGCAAGTGAATGTATATCCCTTCCTACATTGTCTTCAATGTATACATTGTGTTCAATCTATTTGATTGGGAAATAAGTCTACAATTGCTCAGATGCTTTAAGGTTTATTATAAAGAAGGAACTTAGACAGATGGTTAAGCCGGATAGTACAATCTATGGCTATAAATTTGGAAGTATGGATTGAGGAAGAAAAAACGTGCTCACTTAAGAGACCATTCTTGATGGCGTTGAAGGAATTCAAAACAAGAGGCAGCCTATGCTAGAACTCCGAAGCTTCAGTCATAAAATAAAATCTATAGGGGAAGCAGAAGCAACCAGAAGCAACCAAAGCTGAATGTTTTGAGATTACTGAGAAATTGATAAACTATCAAAAAGATGCAGATCTGAAGAATAAACAATGGAGGTTTTTGCACAGTCATCATATGAAAGTTTGACATGGCCAGTTTAGAAAATTATCCTCTGACAAATATAAAACTAAAGTCTTCAAAAAGTAATAGGTTGTCAACTAATTAACTTGTGCTTGAATGCATGCACATCTCCGCCCTACAGTAACAAGAAAGGAAAATTTACATAAAATTACCTTGGCTGCCGAAGTTAGCCAATGAATATAACCAGTTCTTCCTCAGCCGTTCATTGTGTCCCGCCAACCTTCTCCTGCAACTTCTCTTTGCATCGTCAAATTCTGCTATCCCATGGAATCTAGATAGGCACCACAACACCCAATTCTTCATGTGTATTATCAAATTATATACTTAATATGTATTGATCCATGTTAACCTACTTAGAAAAAAAAACAGTGAGGTGCAATAGTCTCCTGGTTAGTTACCCGCTACACTGCCGATAGAAGCGTTGCTTGGTACCAAAAACAATGAATTTGGGCGCTTTGGAATGCATTTCACAGAGTTTATGTCTCTTCTGATATTCTTTCGCATTTGCCGACACTACATTGCATCCTTCCACTTGACAACGGGGAGGTTGCGCGGTTTCAACCGGCAAAGCGCTCGGCTGCTTATAAACGCAATCGCCAGTGCTATTACCAGTGACTGGATTAATTACCTTAGCCGAATTCACAGCGTCTCCAAAATGCTGCCACTTTCCTAGCTTAAGGCACGTTAAGGAATCCCCTTGAACATCCTTGATGACATTAATGTTATCTCTCATGGGACCCTCGTTAGCACTCTGATAATTGTCATTCCTCCCGACTCCCGAGTCCCACCCAAGCCAACTACCACCATATTTCTCTGACCAGAATGGCTATACTCAGAACCCCCAAGAAAATTACCACCATTTGCAACCCCTTCTACAAGCCAACCCTTCAATAATCCATTGCCTTCGCTTTTCGCAGAACCATCAGCCAAAGGATTCTGATGAATATTGAAATCCAGAGGAAACTGTGCCTTATGATTGGCTGAAAAACTCCCATAGTTGATGACTTCAGTAAAATTACCGGCATCCATGAGAGGCTCAGATAGGGGCGAGGACTCATGAACCATGTTCGTCCCACCGAATAAATCCTTCCCAATATTATAACCCTCTTCTGAACAAACCCATTCAGCCATGGGTAATCTCTCATACCTATCCCCAGCCTTATTGTAAAGTCCTGTACAACCTTCCCAGTGCCAAGGACTCTTTAAATTCCAATCCTGCATCTTAGAGGGCCAGCAATGATCATGGCTACTACTGTTGTTACCACCATGATTTTCCATGGAATTTGAGTCCATATTCTTAAAAATGACTTCTTCTTCACAAGACCAAAAAATAATCCAAGGAAAAATACAGATACACTTTCAAGCTCTTTCCACATGATGAATATTACCAAATCCAGCAATCCCATATTTGCTTCGATTTCTAAATCCAAGATGATTAAAATACTAACCTTGTTGTGTGAACAAAACTTCCATAAGAGAAATACTCCCCAAAGCCTAGTCCAACAGACCCGCATCAGAGAGCCCCTGAATCAAACTGACGTAAGTAAAAACATCTGGGGCCATCCCCTTCTCAACCATGAGAATCTGCATTTCTATGGAAAAATCGAGCTCGCCCATTTTACAGAGCCCATCAATCAAACAAATGTAGATGACAACATTGATCTCACAAACTATGGCCACCATCTCGTTCACAAGAACAACTACTTCAGTAAATCTACCCTGCTAACAGAGCCCATGGCGTTATTGGGAAAGCAGCCAGATAATCATCTCGTCCAGGGATTCAATTGACAATGCCCCGCCTGATCGCATTGGATCTTCTCATTTAATATGATATGAAATATCTTGAGGCTGGTACAGGTCGAAATCACACTGCAGCCCGTGTAAGTGGCATTATCGCCGAGGGATTCAATTGACAATGCCCTGCCCGATCGCATTGGATCTTCTCATTTCATATGATATGAAATGTCTTGGAGGCTGGTACAGGTGGAAATCACAAAAATTGTTGATGGACAATTTTTTATCTTACCCCTTGTAATGTAATTTTAATTTAAAATTTCCATTTTTTATTAAAATGATAAAAATTAAAAACCTCATTTTAAATGAGGTGCAAATTTTAAATTCCCCTTCACGCCCTTTGACGGGCATTGACGGCTTGAATTTTGATCCCTGGCCTAGCCTGATCGCATTGGATCTTCTCATTTAATATGATATGAAATATCTTGAGGCTGGTACAGGTCGAAATCACACTGCTGCTGATAGAGCCTGTGCAAGTGGCGTTATTGGGAAAGAAGCCCCTCATAATCATCTTGATCGTCCAGGGATTCAATTGACAATGCCCTTCCCGATTGCATTGGATCTTCTCATTTAATATGATATGTAATGTCTTGGAGGATGGTACACGTAGAAATCACAAAAATTGTTGATGGGCAATTTTTATCTTAGCCCTTCTAGTATAATTTTAATTTAAAATTTCCATTTTTTATTAAAATGATAAAAATTAAAAACCCCATTTTAAATGACGTGCAAATTTTAAATTCCCCTTCTGCCCTTTGACTTGCATTGACGGCTTGATTTTTTATCCCTGCAGTCGTGACATGCAATTACCAACCCGTCTTGTAATAATCTTCCACCGATTTCCTTCCTCATATACCAAGAATATAGGTTTTTATACGTTGTAACAATAAATATTTTTCCGGGTTTGTCTGTATGATTATACGATATCTTCCTCTTTATCAGTGTAACATTCTCTTTCTGGCGTTTCGAATGAACATGGAAACATTGTTATTAATAAACGTTGAGTTACGAGCCCTAAGATTTGACTGCTTAGAGCCATTGTCCAAATTAATTTGAAATATCGATTTGATTATTGGCTCTCACCCTAATCTTCTGCAGTTTATCGATTTGATTCGTCATTCGAACCCTAATCTTCCACAGTTTATTGATTTGATTAGTCGCTCCAACCCTAATCTTTCGCAATTTGAAGTCAAAATAAAATGTGCTTGGTAACTTATTTCGATACCGAATATCAAGCAAAACCTGAAGGATTCTTAAAACCCTAGATTTGTCCCATCTTGGAAAGATGCGTGTTATAAAAATTGTGGGATTCTAAATTACTATGTAGGTATCTTTTGAAATTTGTGAAATTATGGATATCAGTAAATAATTTATTAGGGAAATCTTCAAATGAGAGTTGTAACTTGTATTTGGTTAAATTTCTCTTATAAGGGAAATCTTAAAATGAGAGTTGTATTTTGGTTAAATTTCCTTTATTTTTAATAAAAGATGCTTTATTGTTAATAAAAGATGGTTTTAAATGATCAACTGTGCATAAATGTCTAATAAAATATTTGGTTAAATTTTAGTGATTGTGTAATAAAATATAGTTTTAAATGATACAATGTTCCTAAATGTTTAATAAAATAAAAAATTTGAATAATAAATGATTAATAAAATATATTTTTCAAAAAGTCTGCAGAGATGTAAATTAACTCACAAGTCCAAGTAAATGAAGGAATATTGTAAAGGAGGTGGCCCCATCTAAGTTGACTCACAAGTGCCGTGTAAATGAAGGAATGTTGTAAAGGAGGTGGCCCCATGCTTGCGAGCTGTGTGGACCCACCAAAACATAATGTTGTAAACAAGGTGGCCCCATGCTTGTCCACTATGTGGACCCACCAGAACAGGGAGGGAGTTACCGATTCCCCAGTAAAAAACAATATTTTTTTCAATGACAAAAAGCTTTATTTGTTAGGAGGGTTGTTTATAAGCTTGATATTTTTATAAACACTAATGTAATTTTGATGTTATCTTTGGTTTGGTTTTGGTTTCAAGGGACTAACAAGACAATTTTTTTTATATGAAAAAAACATCAACCTTTTTTTTAATTATGGTGGACATTTAAATAAAGATAATAATTTTTATTTTAGTATTTATTTTATTAAATGCTATTGATTCTTATTATATTTATATAAATTTTATAACTTTATAATTTTTTTAAATGATAGTTTTTTGGGGAAAAATATTAATAAAAATTTATCATTGAAATACTTATGTATTAAATTACTTTAAAGTTTTTAAAATATTAGAAATAATTTTTCAATTCCAATCTTTTTGTCAAACACCTCCAAAATCCATACACACACACAAATCATTAAACTCTTTAATTATGGGTTGTGGATTGAGCTGCGGCCTTTTAACTTTTTGAAATAGCCTTTCGTCGTTACCCTTCAGTAATTGCGGATTGGGGATTTCGTGATGTCTTTCAACTTTTTCGAATTAACATTCTGCGTTTATCCTTCTGCACTTGCGGATTGCGTATTGTAAGTTTCCTTTTAACTTTTTCGAAATAACCTTCGGAAAATCGTCTTTCCACACTTAGAGGTTTGTTGGCTAAGACCTTGTAGTTTGTTTATAAATGATTATGGATGTCATTGAATGGCCTTACAACCACATTGTTATGAATTGTATTTCTAATAATTAATATGGTTTAATGTTGCCATTCGTGCTACGACCCATAGGGTATTTAAATCTCAGAGAAGAAATATTTAGTCCTTTGTTCATCAATTGAAATTGCAGTTATGAAGTAAGTGTAAGCGTTTCGGGTGAAAATAATTTTTAGATCTGAATGTTTATGTTTAGAGACACTCGGTTTCCATCTGGGAAGGAATTATTTCCATGAATTGGTTTTGGAAAAATTCATTGTTTAAGAGGATATTTGGGTGTTTTAGTTAGAAAATTATAGCATTGATTATAATTTTTCCTTGACTTTAATACCCATATGTTTAGGTTGGCGAAACACAATCTTTGAATCAGATATGAGTAGATATAGTGACAAGTAAATTTGAATTTGGTCGTAGTTTTCTTAAGGGTATGTGTATCATGTAGATTCGATTTGTTTCTAAAAATGTAATGTCCCCAAATATTGAAAAAAATAATAATTATAGGATAGTAAAAACTACCGAGAGGGGATCATTATTACTCATGCGGAATTACATGCACTACTTAACTTTTGATATCTTCATAAACTGCTCATAACCTCTTGTCCATTCAGTGATTATTAGTTCGTTTACTTCTTAGGTATTGATTATGTTATTTAAACTATTTGTACATCTTAGTTATTATTGTCGGTGAGTTAGTGAATTGTATAGTTCATTGATTTACTTTTGCACATGTGTTCTCTATTTATTAAGTATAAACTAACTTAACTTTGTTTATGGGAATAAACTGGTGGAGTGGCAGGACTAGTTCTCCCATGTCGATATGAGATGTAAGGTATTTCTTGGTTATGGAGGCTTACTTAGTTCATTCGAACCAAGGTACCTTTCTCTTTTGTTTACACATCTCATT
Organism: Pseudotsuga menziesii; assembly: GCA_001517045.1. Taxonomy (NCBI): domain Eukaryota; kingdom Viridiplantae; phylum Streptophyta; class Pinopsida; order Pinales; family Pinaceae; genus Pseudotsuga; species Pseudotsuga menziesii. The sequence goes on from LPNX010382151.1 coordinate 157,120, forward strand.
ACTTGTGATGCGATTAGATGTAAAGTGTGTTGAAAGCCTTGGTCATCGATAACCTGCTACTAGTTATTACGTTTCCTATCGCCTTGGTTTTCTTTCTAAACTTGGTAAGTGTTGTTATCATCAATTTAGCCATTACGGCTAAATTTCGTGTACATTGATTATTCTTCATTATGGTCTTAAATTCATCATTTTTAGATGTCATTAATATATTTTTGGGCTATGTATATTTTTACTATATATTGTATTTTAACATTTCTTATGTTATTTTATTGGAAGGTTATCAGTGGTTTGAACGTCGAGCTTCGCATTGATAATTCGAGAGACTTACATGGCATACTTTGTATGCCATGGTTCTTAAACTTAAACACCTTGACACTATCATATTAGACTCTCAGTTATAAACCTATGGACTAAAATTTATCTACATTCCTAAGCAAAGGTCTTAAAGTTGAACTAACTCAACCTATGACTAAGTATTATGGTAATGCTATCACAGTGAAAGATTTGTAATGGTACAACATTAATGTTTAATGTTTGGGGTGACATAGTATATGGTATAAACAATATGTTCTTGGGTTTAAGCGATGGTATGAAGGGTGGTGATAATCGCTGCTTTGTAACAAGTCATGACTATGGGAGAGGGTTTGTGGAAATGTTAATGGACTCGAGCCTGATGCTTTTAATGCTTGTGGGAAATCATGACGACCTTTACCTTAAACTTGGCTCACGATGGACGTGTATTGCATTTGACATTTGTGGTTTCGTTGATTAGCTTTGTACAAAGGTATGGCCATGGAGGAAACTTCTATCTTGTGAAGGTAAGCCCATGTGAAATCCTAATCCTAGACATTAGTTTGGTTTTTGGTTTAAGAAATGGTATACTTTTCATCCCCATTTCATTGTTGCTTGCAGGTGCTGAAAGGGATGGACGACAGTGTGGCTACAACACAATTGGCTCCAAGCGTTGTATTCATGGCCACGGTAAGCCTCCTCAACGAGTTAATGCTTGTCACCCTTCAATATTATGGTAGAGCTACGTGTTTCCTGGTTGTTTTGGTTGGGGTTTGATGTTGTAGTAAAATTGATTTTTCCTTCGGGATTTGAATACATACTTGGTTCTTTTTAATGTTGAGGTGTTATGCCGTGACTTGTTTCTTAGGCCATTCGACTCTATGTAATGTTTATTTTTGGTTATGTAAAACATTAATGTTATGGTTTTGGGCTTTTAAAGCCATGGGTTTAGGGATGATTTTAAGGAACCATTCTTATTTAGAAGTGTATAAATGTTGTCGAATATTACCAATTCCTAAAACGCCAACAATAAAATGATTGGTGATATTTTTCAAAAAATATTTTAATTTCTAGGGATTTTATATCGTTTATATAATAATTTGGCGATTTTTAGGGTGAAAAAATTTTACCCCATCAAAATTGGGCGAAAGAGGGCTTCAAAAAATCCAAAATGGTGAATCTTTTTTCGAAGAAAAACATCGAAAAATAGCCCACTCGGCTAAAATTCGCTTTTAAAATTATCCCTGCATGGGCTGCACCATTGCAAGCAATGGTGCCATAGCACATTGGCACGCATGTGTAAAACCTTGCTCTTGGCCTTTAATGGCGATTGGGTATAGACTTTTGGGAAACTCTGTGTAAATAGATGTAAGTGTTGGTTTTTTTATTACTCGTAAAGGTTTATGGTGTATGTGATTCCCTCCTGCATTTTTATTTAACTCTGTATTTTAAATGGGGTTTTTAATGGATAGAGGGACACGCCTTACCAGATGCTGTGTGTGTAATTGTTGTTGATAAGTTTGATAAATGTAATAGTTTGATAGCATGGGTAAAAGTCATGCTCTCAATGGAATGAGCCTTCCCATAGTGTTGTGATAGCTTGTAATTTCATTGCTTACGGCATCAGGTTCTTATGTGATATTTGGACTCTGTTTTAAATCATTATTTGAGCTTGGCCGTGACTTATGTGAGCACTGTGTATTAAAATGTTAGTGGGTTTCATGAAGGCCAGGGTATGCAGACCCTCGATGGCACTCGTTGTTTTTAAATAACTTGGACTCTGCATTAACATGTTTAGCGGTCAAGGTCGTGTTGTAGCTAGAGTCTTATGACCTCTGTGCTAGCATAGGCATTTTAATTATATGGAAATGGTGTGAGTTGTGGCCTGTGTGATTAAACATATGACATTCATCATTTTGGGCCATGATGATTTCAAACTAGGAAATCTTTTATAAGAAATAATAGAAATGGTAATAGGAATTTACTTTATGGATTTGGTTATGCGTTTGATTATGGTGATGATTTATGTTACGGTTATTATTGTGGATTTTAATTATGTTTAAGAAATGAAGTTGTAACCTATGATGGTCGATACCACGACCATTGTTTATTTAAATACAACCTCTGTTTATTGATACAGAGTTGTATGAATGTTACTTGATGAAACTTTTAGATGCATATTTAAAATGGATCTTATATGGGACTGTTTAAAAAATATAATGTCTGTGAATTATGGTGTTTTAGTATGGATGCTAATAATGTAGGTGTTATACCAAAGTCTTGATGAGGACCACATGGATGGCCATGATATCCCTCTGATTATTATTAATGATGTTTTATTTATGTGGGATATTTTTAATGTTATTTGTAATATGATTACACACCTTGAAAGGTCTTAGATGGGTTATTTATTTTTTTACAAATAAATGCATAGATAGTTTTTATAGAGATTTATACGTGATAGCCTTACTTATATGTATATATAATTATTTTATAAAATAGTTTCGGTGATCAGTAATACCCTAGGGTATCTATATAGTATATTTACTTCTTTAAACTTACTTCTATGGCTAGATCTACTATAATCTGAAACACAGATCTCTACTAACAAATGTAATATCTCAGTAGAGATATAAGTATTAGGTGAACATTTAAATATTAGGTCTATATTTACTTACTCTATAGTATTAAATTATGAGTATGGCAATGAATGCAGAACACAAATTTTAAATATGGGAACCTAGCTATATATAGCCTAGGTTAGTAAAATATAGGAAAAACATCAATTACCTAGGTTAGTAAAATATATAGAAACTTTTACATAAATCATCTAGCATTATACCGTAGAAATGAATTTTGACATACTAAGAATTCGTACCTATGATTTATCTTCCTGAAGCTCCTTTAATGGTGGAACCTACACACTTTTCAAATAACCAACATTATCAATTTAAGACAGATCTGACCTCTGATTTTGATGACCAAATCACTTGGGAACTACCACATTCCTCCCGACCATGACCTGGAACTATTCTTGGTCCTAATTCAAATCCCGCCGAGCTAGACTCCAACATGCAAGTAGCTTAGAGATCCTAGGGTAGGGTTTCCTATCTTTTATTCAGATTCTGAATCAGTCCTCTTTTCCTTGGAAGAGAAAGTTCTCCAAGAAAGAACTTGAGAGAAAAAACACGCAGAATAATAATTCTCCAAAAGAAAAATTAGAACCACAAGCCTTTGCTTGGCTTAAGTCTTTATAGGCAGACTTTTTAGTCAAAGGGGCAATTAAATCAAGAAATCATTGATTTCTCGATTTAACACTTTTTAATTTACTGGGGTAATTTTCAATTCTTAACCTAGGAACTTTTAACTAGTTCCTAGTTAGTATTTCATAGTTATTTCACTATTTATTAGTCCTTAAATAATAAATAATAATTGGTGGAGCTTCTCTTCTTTCTTTATTCAATTAAATTATTTAATCATAATTATTTATCTATACATACTATGTATAAAATACATAGTATAAAAATACTATTTTAACATTTGTCTTCGGACATCGTGTATCATGATCGCTAGACTTAACGACACTTCCTTATGAAGGTCAAGTAGATAGATGGCTCAGGTTTACTAGGCTAGGAAACTCTAAAAATCCTTGGATGTTGGATTTCCCTTGTACAATGTGGTAGCTGTTCGGTACTTTGATAAGAATACAGAATTCAAAAATTTCATTTAATCACTTATAAATAAGTATGATGATGATCAATATTTTTCTTGAGCCGTTTTCACTCGAAAGTTATTAAATTATTTTCAATAACCCCTAGTGCTTACCAGAGCCCATACTCAACGCCTATAGGAGGGAGTTGCAAACATATTGCAATTCCAGAGCTTTCGCTTGACACTAAATGATATGATGTAATTGTATGATACACCTAGGGATTACAATTTCCAAAGATCCGATGTTGCAGAGCTTATGCTCAACATCAACATGGAATGCTCTAGACCTTTATGCTCAACACAAATGTAAGTTCTCATGTGCCCCAGAGCCTCTCTCTCAACAAAAATCATGTCATCAATCATGTGCTTCATAGTCCACACCCAACACAAAACATTTCATCAAGCATGTGCTTCAGGGTCCATGCCTAGCATAAAACATATACATACAGATATATCATCAACAATTGGCTTATGCCCAATATACAAAAAAAATCATCATGTTCATATGCAGTGGGGTATTTGACCCAAAAATGAAACATCAATATAATCATCATGATCAATAGGCTCATGCCTATAAATGGTAGGTCCAAAATTCAGGACATTACAAAAAATTAGAAAATATAATTCCCTACTGTAACTGGAAGAGGAACTAGATGTTTAATCAATCTTAGCTCTTGAAAGATACCTTTGAATTAGTTTTGGATGGTAAGTTAATTAGTGAACTAATAATTTATGAATCACTATGTGAATGGCTAAATACTTTATGATTAGAGTGAACTACATAATTATACATTTTATAATTCTATACATATTTCCTATTGATAAACCCTTCGATCTCGATCTCTAATAGGATTTATGAAATGGAATTTATTTTTTTAATATGTTCTAATTCTGAAGAAGGTTGTCGTATCTTGACCTGAGATGAGATACATAAATAATTAAGTATGGATTTTACAGACATGAAATGACTAACATGAAAGAATATTTAGTTCAAAAACATAATAAGAATGATTAGTGAACTGATAGATAAAGGAACCATCTTTTATTTAGATGCATAATGGATCAGAACTTAAATGAGATACATAACAGATCATTATTTAATTCAGATGCATAATAAATTTCTGCTAGAAGAATTAGTTGTGATTCTAAGTTAAGAATGGAAATCCTAGTGTAACTAGTTATAAAAATAAAAAATAGGAGAAGATCTGGGAACCACTGCTGGGAAAACTTAAATGTAATAGTAATTCCTCCCAACCAGCACCTAGAGCAACCAAATCACTTTCTCTAGAACCCCTAAACCTGTTCACTAAACCACAAGAACAAAATTCACTTAATGCACAATCTCTTACATTATCAGATTCAATCCCCATCCAATGCAATCCTCCTACTTGCTAATGGGTGTACTATTATGTACTATCTTTCTTAGGACTTGACCATTCATGAGCCTCCTCCTCTTTAGAAATTAACAAAGAGTTGTGACCTAATTTTGGGGAAGATGCATCCTGCACCTTGAGTTCTCACTTAGCAACTACAACCACTTGTCTTTTGCTCTTGTGGGTCAGCAAACACTCTTCAACAACTATTTCATTTTTTTCCCTTGATTATCTTTTATTAATAAAAGAATAATTCATTACATTTTTTTATTTTATACTTTGTGTCAAAAATATTTGAAATAACAAAATAAAATATCTTAGCAAAAATTAATAATAAATTATTAATTCTTGGTGTATTACATACACCTCCCCATATATGATAACATCATCCTTGATGCTATTAAATTTTTTATTTTAGCCTTCCATATCTTCATCTTGGAATAGGATTGGATATTCCTTTGGGATAAACCTTTCCAATTCTCAAGAAGATTCTTTCAAACTAAGGTGCCTCCATTGCACCTTGACTTGTCCAATGGTACGATTCGAGAGTAAAAGTACTCTCCTGTCAAGAATACAGTTTGGTCCCACCTAGAACTCCATTCGGGTTCCACATTTATAAAAATACAATCGACTACATGAGTAGCATAATGAATATATTTTTTCAAAATGGAAACATGAAAAACGCCATGTAATTTAATAGTAGGTGTTAGGTCTAACTGATATGCAATCGACCCTGCTTTAGCCAAAATATCAAATAAAGCCCAATATATGGGTGTCAAATTTTAATACTTACCCAATCTCAAATATATTTTCTTGGGATTTACCTTTATGTACACTTGTGCACCTATGTAGAGCTCTATAGGATTTCTTTTTAGGTTAGGATAAAAAAAATTCTTGTCTTGGGCAACCTTCAACTTTTTTCGCACCTACTTCGCTGTTAGTTCCGTATCCTTTAACAATTCAGGTCCTAAAATTTATCTATCAACTGGAATGATACAAGAAATTGGAGTATTACATTTGCATTCATACAAGATTTCAAAAGGACCCATACCTGGTGATACTTGAAAATTATTATTGTAAGCAAATTCGAGTAAGTGTAAGTAGTCTTCCCGTTTACCTCGCTTGTCCATTACATAGCATGTCTTCTCAGACTTGATTTACTCTTTCAATATGCCCATCCATTTGTGGTTGATAGAAAGTACTAAACTTCAACTAAGTGTCTAATCCTTTAAACAAATTCTTCCATAAATTTCATGTAAATTTTCTATCTGAGATTATTACCTTTGGTACGCCATGTAATGTGAAAATATCTTTCATAAAAATATTTGCAATGTTGACAACCTTATAAGTATATTTTAAAGGAATGAAGTTGGTCTCTTTACTTAATTATCAACTACGACCATAATTCAATCATGTTCCTTGAAATTTTAGGTTGACCTATTATAAAATCCATGCTAAGTATTTTCCACTTCCATTCTGGAATGGGTAGCGGTTGTAATAACACTATACAATGTTGGTGTTCTTCCTTTACTTTTTGGCATTTGATGTAGTGAGCTAAGTATTTTCCTACATTTTTATTCATTTTAGGCCAAAATAAATCCTTTATGATCATGGTAATCATCTTTTGGTATGCACAATGTCCTGAATAAGGTCATTTATGTAACTCATTAATGAGTGTTAATTTGATTTATGTTGTGTTTGGTATGTACAACATGTGTGTATGCAACAATAATCTTCTTCTATTTAGGTTAAAATCTATTATTATGTGGCTATTTTCATTTCGAGCAGTCTATTCTTTTAGATTTTGGTATTCTTTATCAAAATTTTCTGCATTTAAGATCTAATTTTCCAAATCTCATTCATAACTACAGCTTGCAAAAAGTAAGTTTGTGTGACGACTCAAATCATAAGTTCCATTTTGTTTCTTTTCCATTATGTTTTTTATCTTGGATGTGTATTCTCTTAAGAAATACAACCACCTGTCTTGTCCATCATTTAGATTTTGTTAGTCAAATAAAAATTTTAAACTTATGTTCTCTAACATAAACAAAATTTTTCTTTGAATTAGGTATTGTCACCACATCTTTAAAGAATTTATAATTGCAACAAGTTCTAACTTCTACGTAGTGTAATTATTTTCATGCTCTTTTAATTTTCGAGATTCATAATCCATGACTTGATTTTATTGTATTAACACTATGGCTAATCCTTCCTTACAATCATCGGTACATACAAAAAACGTCCTTAAAAGGATGAAGTATTTTTAGGATAGGGGCAGTAGTCGCACAAATGTTTTAATTTATTAAAACTTTCCATACACTTTTCAGTCCACTCAGACTTTTTACCTTTCTTCTGCAATGAAGTTATGGGGTAGGCTAGATTAGAAAATCATTATATGAACATTCAATAATATCGGTAATCCCCATGAATGATCTTATGTCTGTTACAATTATAGAAATGGCCATTCAGTGATAGCCTTAATTTTGTTGTGGTCAATAGAGATTCCATCCATGGACACTACATGTTCTAGATATTGAATCATGTCATTAAAGAAGTCGCATTTGTTGAACTTAACTTATAGTTGTTCTTCTCTTAACACTTGTAAAATTATCTTTATATGTTCTTCATGTTCTTGTTTATTCTTTGAGTAAATAAACATGTCATCAATGAAGATGAATACAAATTTGTCAAGATAATTTATTAGAATATTATTCATTAAGCACATAAAGGTTGCAGGTGCATTTCTCAACCCAAAAGGCATTACAACAAATTCATAATGACCAAAACAGGTCCTAAAAGAATTCTTAAATATGTCTTCATCTTTATTCGCACGAGGTGGTATCGAGAACTTAGGTCTATTTTTAGAAAAGATTGTTGCACCAACGAACTGATCGAATAGATCATCTATCTAGGGTAAAGTATATCAATTTTTAATAGTCATTTTATTTAATTGTTGATAGTCTATACACAACATTAAGGTTGTGTCTTTATTCTTTACAATAAAACAAGTGCTACCTAAGGGGAAATAGTAGTTCAAATATACTTTTGGTGAGTTAATTCTTGTAATTGTAATTTGAGTTTTCTAATATCTACTATGTTCATTTGGTAAGGAAGTTTTGATGTTAGTACATCTCCAAATCAGATTGATTGTAAAGTATATGTCTCTTTTCAAAGGTAGTATAGGGACTTCTTCCGAGAGATGTCTTTAAAATCATTTAAGATAGGTGTACATTCTATTTTAATTCTATTATCATTATCATTATCGTCTATTAAATAAAAAACAATTACTTTAAATCTCTTTCGTGCATATTTTTTCATTTCTATAGTAGAGATTTCTTTGATCGTAAATTTTATGGAAATTCCTTTCACTTTAATGGGGTTTCCAGTATCTTCTATGCATGTAAAGGTTTTGTCAAAACAATTTGGCATTACTCTTTGTTTTCCTAGTCAATCCATTCCTATCAACATATCATAGGAACCTAATGGTAAAATATTCAGATCATCATGTCTATTGAAACCATTCATTTGTATTTTACAACCTTTAACATAACTAGTGACTTTATGTTTAGTACTTGTGGCTAACTGTACCACCCATGACTTATCAAAATTTTCATGTACTAGTTTTTGTGCAATTTATTATTCTTCTTTGTTGGATCAAATTTATCTTGTCTTTTAGTCCTCCAATTTGGTACACTTTCTCTTTTAATTTTATTATTGTTATAACAAAAAAATTATTTTTGCATTGGTTCTTCTAGCGTCTTTGGATTGTCATACTCAATCCACTTCTTAGACATGAGAGGAAAACAACTAAGAAAGTTTTGTACCTTTGGGTTTTCATCTGTTATATATGGTACGTAATGAAGCACACTCAGGAATTTACAACAAACCTCTTTCATGGTCAGAGATCCTAGTCTTAACTCGTAAAATTCCTTATGCTTCTTTCTCTAGTATTATTCTGAGAGGTTTTTTCCTTTGAAATGATTTTAAAATTTTTTACAGGTTATGTATATTTCCTTATTCCTTTTACTTTCTTTATATCTTGCCACCATCTATCCACTCTTAGAGCTAAATTATATATGGTTTTTTCAGTTTTCAATTCTTAAGAGAAATTATAAATTTAGAATTATTTATTCATCCCTGGCAGCGAGGCTTCCGCTTCTTTCCCTTTTTCAATCTCAGCATTAAACATTAGTGGTTTAATCTTTTTAAAATCCTTATATATTTCTTCATATGGTTTGTATTTATTTTTATTTTTATTAACATCGCTACTTTAACTAGAATCTTGTTGTTTTTTTGTGTTGTTTTTCACCAATTCCTCACTGGATGTTTTATCCCCATGACTCGAAAATTGGATTTTTCTTACCTTATGTTTGTAAGGTGTAGTTTATGGCATATTATGTTCATGCTCTTTGTTTTTCTATTTTTCATCATTAAGTATTTTAGCTAGGAAAATATGTTTCGGTTACTCTTAAACTTTCAGTATTCCTTCATTATCCTCCCTAACTCTTTTTAACTAAGACCATAGTTCATTAATAGTTATTTTTAGTTCATATGGGTAATTATTTTGACTCTTATTAAGGTTTACCCATATTTCACCATCCCTTAGATTACCCTCTTCATTGTTTATAGGATTTCTAGGGTG
>LPNX010382151.1:167202-197963 GCA_001517045.1 Pseudotsuga menziesii
TTCTATTACTAAAACATACTTTATTGCTACATGACATGTTGTTCAATGTAGATGTTTACTAATAGAAAAAATATCATCTTAAAAATGCATATGATGTTTTTGTATTAAAATATCTTGTTTTTTAATTAACAGCAACATGGTGTTATTAAATTTTGAAGGCTCAATGTTGATTTTTAACTTTACTTTATTCCTTCAACTTTTCCTCAATCGTTGAACTAGACTTTGAAAAGTAACCTCCAATTCATTTATATGTTCAATACGAAACTTTTAAGTTTATTAGTCTTTTTGAAATTTATCTTTCCACAATGATATTTCCACAGTGCTCTTTCTGAAATTTATTTTTCCACAAATAGCCTTCCGCAATTGCGTGTTACAGATTGCTGGTTGCATTTCATCTTTTTTGAATTAACCTTCTGCAATTGTTGGTTTCCTTTCAACTTTTTTACTTAACCTTCTGCATTTACCTTTCCGCAATTTCATATTGCATGTTACCTTTCAAATTTGTCAAACTAACCTTCAACATTTATCCTTCTGCAATTGAGGATCATAATTTGTAGGTTTCCTTTTAAGCTTTTCAAAATAACCTTCCACTTTTATCCTTCCGCAATTGCGGAATGCGGCTTTCCTTTTAACTTTTTCGAAATAACCTTCCACAAATCCTCTTTCCACACTTACATCTTTGCTGGTTAAGAGCTTGTAGTTTGTTTTTAAATGATTGTGGATTCCATTGAATGGTCTTACAACCACATTGTTATGAATCGTATTTTTGATAAATTATTTGATTTAAAGTTGTGATTCTTTCTACTGTCTATGAGAAGAAATATTTAGTCCTTTATTGATCAATTCAAATCATGGTTATGAAGCAATTGTAACCATTTTTGGTTAAAATCATTTTAGATCTCAATGTTTATGTTTAGAGATACTCGGTTTCCATCTTGGATGGACTTATTGCCATGCATTGGTTTCGGAAAGATTTGTTGTTTAAGAGGATATCTGGGCATTTTAATTACAAAGTTATAGCATTGATTATAATGTTTTCCTTGGGTTTAATATGTGTATGATTAGGTTGGCCAAACATGATCTTGGAATCAGTTTTGAGAAGATTTAGTGATAAATAATTGCGAATTTGATTGTAGCATTATTAAGGGTATGTGTATCATGTAGATTCGATTTGTTTTCTAAAAAGTAGGAAAAATAACTGCTTTTTTGTAAGTGGAAGAGGAACTAAATGTTTAAGAAATCTTAGTTCTAGAAATACACCTTCTAATTAGTTAAGGATGGTAACTTAATTAGTGAACTAATAATTTTTTAATTTGTATGTGAATGGCTAAATAATTTGTGATTACACAGAACAACATAATTATATGTTTTATAATTTTATACAGATTGGATATTGATAAATCCTTTGATCCTGATCTGTAATGGGATTTATGAAATGGATTTTTTTAATATGTTATAATTCTAAAGAAGGATCTCGGATCTTAACTTGATGTAAGATAGATAAATAATTAAATCTAGATTTTAAATGCTTAAAAGTACTAACATGAAAGAAGATCTAGTTCAAAAACATCATGGGGATTCTCCTTGTCAACTAATATCTTATCACGTTCATTCATAAAGGGGATTTTAAATTATGAAAAAAAATTCCAATATATTGTAAGTATTTGGGAGCTACACAGTAGGGTATGGGGGATTTATAAGTATTCTCGAGGTATAAAAAGGTGTTTATAGTAAATATAGGGAATATATTTTAAAAGTAGGATTTTTTAAATTGGAAATATGTATTGGGAGGGGGGATCAATAAAATAATTTTGGTATGTATTTATCAATATCTATTGAATTTATGGATATTATTTAATATTCCATGATCGAAGGCGCTATGGCATGGATTCAATGATTGAATACCCCATAGAAAACATAATAAGAATGATTAGTGAACTAACGCATAACAGAACCATATTCTATTTAGATGCATAATGGATCAGAACTTAAATAAGATACATAATGGATCATTATTTAATGCAGATGCATAATAAATTTATGCTAAAAGAATTACTTGTTATTCAATGATAAGAATGGAAATCGTATTGTAACTTGTTATAACAAATAAGCAATAGGAAAAGAGCATGGAACCATTGCTTGGAAAACATAAATAGAATATTTGTTCCTCCTAAACAACTTTCTAGAGAATCCAAATCACTTGCTCGAGAACCCCTAAGCATGTTTGTTGAACCACAAGAGAAAAATCCACTTAATGCACCATCTCTTGCATTATCAGATTCAATCTTTGTTCAATTCTAGCCTCGTGCATGTTATTGGACATACTGTTATATCATATTTTTCCTAGGAATTGGTCATTTATGAGCCTCTTCCTCTTTAGTACTCAATAAAGAGTTGTGACATGATTTTGGGGAAGATGCCTCATGCACCTTGAGTTCTCAGAAGCTACAACCACTTGTCTTATCCTCTTGTGGTCATCAAACACTTTTCAATAGCTATTTTATTTATGTCCCCTTCAACATCTTTTATTAATCAAACAATAATTCATTGCATTTGTTTTATTTTTTACTTTTCTGTCAAAAATATTTAAAATAATAAAATAAAATATCTTAGCAAAAGTTAATAATAAATTATTAATTAATGGCCTCTTACACTTTCAAAAAAATACATTATCAATACAAATGAATAAAAAAACTTATATGCTAAATCACTTGAATTTTAAAATGTTTTATTAATTGCTTAGCCCTTTTAAAGAGATAACTCAAAAATACAAGCTAATCAAAACACTTATATGCTATGTCACTTCAAGTTTCTTACAATATCAGAAAATATTTGATTAAAGTTCTTTGCACTTCCACAAAGAGAAGACTCTATCTAAAAAATAAAAGGAAATTAGACTACACAACGACCCAACAACCCAATTTTGTGAGGTTAAAGGAACTTGCGTTGTATTTTATAAATCAAAATAAATATATTAGAAGTATAGATTTGATTCTTAAGTTTTAGAAATATAATGTTAAAACTTTATGGGTTTTCTTTTGGCTATAAATGAGTAAAAGAAATATGGATGATTGTAGTTTTAATGCTTTGGCCGTTAAGTGAATGTTCAACTCACAAGTGAGAATGGATATCCAATACGTGGAATGTTGTTCATAATCTAATTTTTATCGTCTATTTTAAAATTACGTCCTATTTTTTTTAAAGAAAGTGTATTTTTTTAAACTTTTTTATTTATTAAAAAAAAATAATCTTTTTAATTTTAAATATATTTGTGTAAATATAAGAAGTATTATATAATTTAGCTAGATGGGTTAGCTTAAGCGGTTGAGAATTGTGAGTTGTAAGGAAAAGTTCTTGTGGTCAAATCAATTAATGGCATGCATAGATATATAAGAGACTCACTCGATGTCTCTATCACGTTAAGCTCTTTAACAATTTCTCTCCAAAATTGTAAACCAAATTAGAAAAAAAAGTACTATACAATTTAAAATTAAAGAAATAAGATTATACCCTACACAAAAGTGTTTATTGAAATATGTGAAAATTTTGAATGGTATTTCCATCAAATGAAATGATCAACAACCTTTAAATACTTATGCATTTAAAAATATATAATAAATCAACTCTTGAAAACATCTACATTTAAAAATATATATATAATATTTACTAGAATTGAATCAATACATAACTTTGAATATTAGGATGATGCAATCCTATTGTAGAAATCCTTTTATATATAATTAATTGATTCAATACATAATTTTGAATATATATATATATATATATATATATATATATATATATATATATATATATAATACATAGTTCTGAATATTAAGATGAGGCAATCCTATTTTACAATACACATCTCTCATATTTTATTATTTATTTTAAAAATAAAAATTTTAATTATATGTTTTATATTTAAGAATGATCAAACATTAAAAATTATTTTTAAATTATGGAAAATAACAATTCAGTGTAGTTTCTTTGTCAATAACTAAATGCATAAGAAAGTAGTGCTTAACTAAATAAAGATGATTTTTAAATGTATAGTTAAATTAACCATAACAAAAAAATACTTTATCTAATGTTACAAAAACTATCATCATGATTAGTTAAGGAACTTAAATTAAGTTCCTTTACATTTACCAATCACATATATACTAGATAAGAAAGCACGACCTAGAATTGAATTCTAAATGAATAATAAATGTGGGATTCCATTGAACATGTCTAACACTCAACAATTGGGTAACTAAAATTCACCATTAGATGCAACAAATGACAAACTAAAATTCACCACCATATGCAATAGTATGTGTTTAACTTTCTTCATCCATTTAATACACTCAGCTTGCTGTAGAGCATTCAATGCAGATGCAGCAGGCATCGGTGAGGTGATAAATACTCATCCTGTTGTAGAGCATTCACTCGCGACAAATAATCAGCCTACTGTAGAGCATTTAATGCACCTGCAACAGGCTTGAGTGAGGCAATAAATACTAAGCCTTTTGCAGAGCATTCAATCTGCCTACAACAAGCTGAGTATTTATCCCCATACTCACTAGAGGTACTCACAAGGATTCTATACAGTCCACAATTAATTATTTGAAATGACAATGGGCTTCCAGAGTGGAATCCATATGCAATAGTATGTGTTTCACTTTCTTCATCCATTTAATGCAAGTAAATGATGGTACCTCATGACATGTTTATATTTATTCATACCTATGTTACAAATATAGGGATCCTATAGGATGTGACTATAGGATTGAAACATTTATAAACCTCTATACATTGATATTTTGATATTTCTATGATGAAATCAAATATAACCACTAAAATTAATAAATATATATATAATTATTGTTTCAAAATTGATGTATAACTTGTATTTAATATTTCAAATATAACCACTAAAATTAATAAATATATATACAATTATTATTTTATTATTTCAAAATTGATGTATAACTTGTATTTAATATTTGATTTACAAATAGTACAGAATCAATCAAGAGATGAGGTGAATTACATATATTTAAAGGGGAAACATTCAAATTTGAAGTCTTTGTTTACCTTCAGTACCTCTTTATCCCTTCATATAATGGAATTAAATTATCACCCCTACAAAAGAAATTATAAAAAATAAGTATGCTTGTTAATGATGGAGTGGGGATCATTCCATCTTATTGCCAGCAAATGGATGTCACTCTTACAATTTGTCAATAGTTATTTCTTAAGAATAAATACTTGAAGCTAAGCAAGGGATGGGATCCTCTTTTATCCGAGCAGAAAATATGTTTCTAGGTATTCTTGGGGACTTGGATGCATGTCTAGTAAAGTTTTTGAGTTATATTCCTTACTCTCTGGATCAGAGATAATTGCATCCTTGATGAATTTCTCAATCGATGATTTTTATGAATTCTCTTCTTGTAATAAAATAGTTTCATGATAGATTTTTCAGTCACAGGGGATTGAAAATCACATTCTCAACAACATTGCGTGGAATATCCAAATCTCCATTACATAAAATATCTCTACTTTTGACACATTTGTAGGAATAATAATTGTTTGGTTGATAAATTTGCTAATAAAGTGACTTAGTTAGACAAAGGTGTAATGGTTTTAAAGAATGATATCCTAACTTTAATGAAGGGTATGTGTCTATGCCTTCTCCTCGAATACAAAATTTGGAAGGGGTGCAACATTTTTTTTTAAATTCTATTTAGCTGAAAAAAGTATTATTTATGAATGAATCGAGGGTATCACGTGGCCATGAAATCCCCTGAACTAGAATTTGATATATTCCATGTATTTCACACATTTCTCATGTCTTACCCATATGTGTTCTTGTCTCATTACACCATGAATACTCTAGTTCAATCATGGACAATTATGGAGCATAATGCAAAATAATGGAGTCTATAGGATGGGATGAATTCGAGACTAATATTGGATTCAAGATATTAATGTTTTGTATCAAGAAACTTAGCTCAGATTTGAAGCAGTGGATATTCTCCTTTTGTCATTTTGGTACTCGTTTTAATATGCTTGAGGTTTGGTCATTGGAAAAACATGCGATTTCCTGCTTGTGGTCTAAATTTTGTTGGAAGGGAATAAACCCATGGTTGTTAAGGGAAGGAAGGGGATCATGTCGATGGTTTTCCATTTGTGTAATCTTGGATGAAATTGGATTGCTTGGAAGTTCAACTATATTTCATGTTGTTTCCCAAATATATCTAGAAGCATTCTACGTGCCAAGGAAGACCGTTAGAAACATACTACATCCCGATTTTAGTTAGAGACTACGTGTTAGAGACTGCGCCCCACCAACACTTTTGAAGTTATGAACCAAGTCCTACATAAAGACATATTGTAAAGAGTTGGGTTTTGCTTGAAGATATTTTGTGAAATATTGTGAGTTAGTTTCTGTTAGTAATGTTCTAAGGTGCTTTTGTAACTAGCTAGTTGGGTTTTACGATGATATATTATTGTTATGATATAATTTTTTGGGTTGTGATGACCGTATTGATGTATGAATGAATTACCATTAAGCTATTGAGATATATTTGAAGCTACGGATTGTACCGAGTTCTTGAAAATTAATATAATATAGTCTTTGTCTAAAAATTTTCTTATGCAATTTCTTGATGATTGAATGTACGATAAATGTTAAGTAGTTTAGAAGATGAATTCTAGCTTGATAAAGGTTAAACTGCATGGTGAAGTGAAATAATGAAAACACTAATGATTAAAAAGGACCCATCTTATCTTATGCATACATGTAATTAGTCCATATAATTTCCAACACATGTCTTAAGCAAGACCTTATCCTTCTTGCAGGGTATTTAAAATCCCAATTCCTATAGGGTTTTGTTTGTGATGCAAGTTGAACACTAAGTGTGAAAAACAACAACTAAAAAGATGGTTATGTTGTTAGTATCTGAGAGGGAGTGAAGGGAACATTAATAAATGAGGTGGAATCACACTAAAGTTGAGATCGAAGAATGTTGGAAATCCAAGATGATGGGTTTTCATAATAAGAGACTAGAGGACTCTAAATTTAAACCTAGCGCTAGAAGTATAGGTATCTTTATTCATTTTTGTATCAAATTTTCTTCTATAAAGTTCCTATATTTTTATATGAATGGACATAGAGGATATTAGAGATCAATAGAATCTCGAGGGAAACTTGGCCAACAGTATGGACTAAGGAGAAGATAGAATAGTTTAAAGACCTAGATAATAACAGTCTAGAACTACTTAATTTTGTTTCTTACATGTGGAAGAAGGGTATATCGTAGAATTTTCTATAGGATGCAGTGAATCATATAGCCATGTAGAAGCAATATTTGAAGAGGGTCCAATAAAGATATTCTTTGCGTATATTCCATTTTCAGTAAAGATGTTTATTGAGAAGGTCCTAGTGACAATGAACCCCAAAATCGTGGAAACATCAACCCCATGTTAAGGTGGTGGGGTATGAAGCAGTGGGATAATATGTAGGTGTAAAAAAGGATCCAGAAGAACAATGACTCTAGAGAAAGAAAATATATCTAAAAAGGGATGAGATAAAGTAGGGAGCGAGAAGACATAAAAGAGAAAGGAAGATTATAGGAAAGAGAGTGTTGATTAGAGAGGACATAAGAACGCTAGAGATTGGACTACATGGAGAGAGTGTGTAGAAGGGTCCTTTATTCTAGAAGGTCTCACAAAGTATGATAAAGAAGAGTGCTTAGAATACTAGAGACCACAAAAGAGGCATTGAAGGGAAGAATTGAGAGTTTCGAGTGAGAATAGTGGTATCATCCCCCTGATGCAAAGAGAAGGAAAAAACCTAGAGGATGTGGAAGAATAAGAACTGTAGGATAATGGAGGAACTTGTATGATGGGAGAAGATACTCAGCATTTTGATTTGATATCTCATGGATTCAATATTATCAGAAGAAATAAGTCAAGGAGTTTATGATTCATTTGAATCCCTTAGTTCCCTTTATCCAATCAAGAAGACTATTTATCACTTACTTTTGCATAGGAAGAAAGTCTCTAAGAAGACAGAAAAGAAGAAGTTACAGGGATATAATATAGTTCTACATGAGAGACTAATTAAAATATATAGAGTTGAATAGGTAGAAGTAATACAGTAGTTGAAAATAGAAGTTGTAGTTCACATTTACCTATAATAATGATGACAACATCATATTATACACTGAGGCTTCCCATGTTTGATGGGATAGGTAAAGATGACATTGAACAATATTGATTTATCGATAATGTGATATGGTCCATGAATAAAATTACATATGAGGCTTCCAAGATTGCAAAAGTAGAGAGCACATTAAAAGACAAGGCTTTGACATGGTATATGAAATATAGGAGCACTCTCACTGTAGTGAAAACCATACAATTAGAAACTATTAAAGAATAACTTCTAAAGGAGTCACAGAAACCAAAGTCTAAGTCTCATTACATTATTGAGGTCAAGGAAATTAATAAGACAACTCGTGAGTCAGTGTGGAACTATGACAAATGATTTAATATTTGTTTTAAACGATTTAGTTTCCAAATCCAAGATGTTCAGTATTGTGCATGGTTCATTGTGGGGATACTAACACACATCAAAGTTCCACAGACACAGCAAAAGGTGGTTACTTAGTCAATGAACTTGGAAATTGCAATAAGGTCGGAGGCGACTCCTATAGGGGAGGCGTTGTTAGGAATGGTGTTTTAAGACAAAACTTGTCACATTGATCATTCAATTACAACAACTATATACTAGAAAGGAAGTAAGATTAAATGTGTGGTGTAGCTTTTGTACAACAAAAGGACATAAAAAAATGAATTCCCAATGATAAATAACTACATGGATTCCAACACACCTAGTCCCTTTCATACAATGTGTAAAACTAAGTAGGTCAAATGTAAGTGCTCTGCCTCTTCAAAAGTCTACTAAGAAGAAACTAAATATATACAAACATTCTTTTGGCACCATTAAGGATGGATTTTAGATAAAGAATGTACTCACTTTGGAAGTTTTGGGAAAATCTAACCTTTGGCTTTAAATTAGATGCTTTTGCATTGTCTAATAGGTAAATAAGAAAGTACAACACAATTTTCCTAAATTACGACTTATCATAACATTCTATCATTACCCATATCTTACTTATGACTTTCCTTCTAAATAAGATATACAATGTGAGAAGTTCAAAGAGTCATAATACTTAGAAACAATCTAATATGATATATTCTTATTGGGGTAGGATAATATTGTCTTTATACTAAGCTCCAAGAGTCATAATTGATGGCCTTTTATTTTTTGAGCTTTAGTAGTTTGTAGTTTACGGATTTTTGGATAAAGACAATGACAATTAGTTTGGTGGATGATTTGAATATGAACTTTGATTAGAACAACATAGCATCATAAATATAGTAGTTTAAGGATATGTAATGTGGAAAGTGGTTGATTGAGGTGTATTTTGAGTTTTAGTAGTTTATAGTTTATGGATTGCATAGTTAAATACATAATTAGAATTAGGTTGGAAGGGGATTTGAATATGAACTTTGATTTGGACTTATTAAAGATAGAGTTTCATTTGGACTTCATAGAGATAGAGGCATGGGTATATCGATTACAAGGGTATGTAATGTGGTAGGTGGTTGACTAAGGTAATAATGTTTGTATATACTTTAACACTGAATTTCTTTCTGTGAAATTTTCACATAATTGCATATTTGAATTGAATGTAGCCATAGAATCGCAATAATATTGAATTTTCATATTTAGTAGATATTACTAAAAAGAAAATTAAAACATTAACCATCACAAAAGGCACATAAAAATTTACGCTAGGGAAAACCTTTAGGAAAAACACCAACAAAATAATTTTCCTTAATATGAGATGACCAAATTTACATAAGCATATTTGATGAGCAGAATTTTGCAATGGCCACAAGGGAACACATACCAAGACAATGTGAAGATGAAAAATATTGAAGAGATAGGTTAAGGTTTCCAGATTGATATAATCCCTTCAACTAATGATGTCATCTTGGTTTAGTGTGCTAGTGGTTTGTCTAGTTCTATGTAACATGTAGCCACCATGATCCATCCATCCAAGGGATTTGTCCACACTACAACAAGACCACTCGAAACTATGTATTCCTATGACAAACCTTATATAGGTCCTTTAGGATCCTTTTGCACTGCAGCTACCTCCCTTGAGCCCTTGTATTCCTCAAAACTCTATTGCAACCTTCCTTTAACTCTGCTAAAGGCTTGGAAGCCCTTAAAACCTTTGTGACCACCCTATATACACAAGATGGAGCCCTATAAGGGATTAAGATAGTATATTGCTGTCACAGTGGAGGAGAAAAGAGGCCCTAAGCCTATAACATATGCCCTAATCTTCTGACAACCCTATAGTAGAAAAGGAAAAACCCTGGTAGGGTTTGTGACAACTACACATAAACTATAGAAGCCCCAGTAGGGCTTGTAAGATCCCTTGTAAGCTCCAACATGCCCCCCTAGATCCTGACTCACTTGTCCACAAACCATCGTGTTATGTGTGATGAAGTGACAATAATATATGTCTAGCATATTCATTTGGCTTCAAGGGAATCATGGATTGATTGAGTTGTAATTTTTATATGAAAGTATTTGAATAAGGAAAAAAGTACATATTGATGGGAAAGTTACCTCATTCTTGAAAGGAATTCAAGTGGTGCATAGTATGACTAGTATGATGCAAACACATTCCTTCACAGGCTTCCATCCATGACCTTCATTGATGGTGATTCTTAGGATTCCCTTGATCGTGTTGTTACAACTCCACAGAATTGCTTAAAAGCTGCCTAGATTTCTTATAAATGCCCATGACTTGTCCAAACTGCTGATTATGATTCCAAGGACTACCCAATAAGCCTCTTTCATGCCCATAAATTCTCCCAAAGCTTGAAAATTCACCCCATGTAAAATACAACGTAAGACACTCAAATAGGTTTTTTGTTTACATGAAAAACAATTATATTTGATATTTTGTAGAGGAAATCAAAATATACATCATCGATGCCTTTATTCACCAATTAAACCCTAGTTTACCCACACAAGCACACCATGTCTTATTTTTATCTTTACGTATCTCATATTAATGCCTTAGTTCTCACACTCTCCACATTTGATATTGCATCCTGATAATGAGTCCGATCCGAAACTAACCACCACATAAATTTGGCAACATAAACTCATGTTTCATTTTAATATTAATAAATACAAAATTTAATATTTATTTCTATATCTCAGAAATATAAAATATAAAATATTATTTGAATTCCCAATATTAAAATTAATAAGGGAGAAAGCTTGAAAATATGCCAATACCAACTATTTCCTAAAGTATGGCCAAATTACATAATCTATAGCAAAGTTGCTAGCTTTTAATTGGAACAAGGATGATATGAATTGGTTGTATGGAAAGTTTGGAGTACTATTTAGAAAAAAATAAATGTTTTTGGTGATTGTCTTTGAAAAGAAACATTTTAATGTGTCA
The DNA here is from genome assembly GCA_001517045.1 of Pseudotsuga menziesii. Taxonomy (NCBI): domain Eukaryota; kingdom Viridiplantae; phylum Streptophyta; class Pinopsida; order Pinales; family Pinaceae; genus Pseudotsuga; species Pseudotsuga menziesii. Next base: position 178,755 of record LPNX010382151.1, read on the forward strand.
AAATATTATAAATAAAGGGTAGCAGGTTCCATCTTTTGTATTTTGTATAAACAAGATACTGATTGGTTGTCCATATTTTTGTAGAGGTTCTTTTCAGCATTAAGATTTTAGGTTTGGACTTTTGTGAAGGAAGTGTTAATTGTTATGTTTTAGCTTTTATTGGGGATGCCTCTTTGGATCAAACTTTTAAACCATAGTTCTAAGTATTAGTTTCTTACAAACTTTTTCCAATTTTTATCTTTTGGTCAATTTCGAACATCAAGAATAAGGTAATTTTTGGAAACATTTCTAGAAAAGTCATGTTTTCTATTTTAAAAATTATAAGACTACATAAGATGAAAGAAAACTAAGAAGTCAAAGGTTTTGTATAATTGAAGCAAACTAAAAAGTCAAAGGTTTTATATGCTCTAAATTTATATTCCCTATCACTTGTTTTATTTTTTACAGTGCCTCTTCTAATAACTTATGTGGATGTGGTAGGGTTCTTATTGTAAATAAGGATCATTACTTTAATTTGATGATGGGTGGGAAGACTTAAGTAATTTTAAGTCTTATGTGGATATGGTAGGGTTCTTATTCTAAATAAGGATCATTACTTTAATTTGATGATGAGTGGGAAAACTCTAAGTAGTTTTAAGTTTTATGTGGATATGGTAGGGTTCTTATTCTAAATAAGGATCATTAGTTTAATTTGCTGATGGGTGGGAAGACTCTAAGTACTTTTAAGTATTTAGAATTTATTGCAGTTGGCTGCTCTTATTGTGGGTATTTCTGATATTTCTGATATATGTATAAAGTGATCATTGAATAAATCAATTGCAATTTCAGTCTAGAGAGTGAAACCATTGATAAAAAAAAACTAAATCTTATGAAGTTTGGAGCCATTTAGCAGATATCAGTATCTATGCATAATTGCAATAAAATAGCTGAAGCAATTATTGAAAAAATTATAGCAGCAGCAAAACATGCTTGATTACTACCTTTTGAACAGGTTTAAGTTAGATCCATTTTTTTCATAGCATTCTGTTAGTGTTTATTGCGCACAAGCCTTAAGTTATAACAAATATCATGAAATAACAAATAGCATTGTTTTTCTTGTTTCTCAATCTGTCATAGCGATATCGCTTTCCTGACAACATTTTTCATTTTTCAATGATCGTTGTCTAGATATAAGGCTCCTGGGGCCCTTGTATTAAGATCGTTGCCTCGATTTCTGGATTAAGATCACAAAGTAGGTTAAATATAATTACAATTACCTCCAAATGATATTTTTAAGTAAGACTAGTGTTTGAAAGTTACTTCGAAATTGTCAAACACAATGAGACTTGCAACTTCTTAAACTTTCTTTTACATGATTTCATGAATTAATGCAAAATCAACTACATTACACAACAACTTTTGTTACATGACAAATGAAACATGTTCGGGCCGATATCCCAATGGTTGCATCCGCTTGGTGTCCTCTCAAAAGCTAAAGGATGTCCAGAGGAAGACCTCAAGGCTCACGCATCAAGAAATTTCATGAAGAAAAGCAATTCCTATTTCTACATATTAAGATTCCACTAATTTCAAGAAAGGAAAAATCAAACGGTGCAACAGTTTCCACGCAGACATAATGAAGAGGCAACAATTGGCATGGAGATTCATCACACTGATGCATACAATGTATTTCTGCAGAAGATTGCTAAGCATAGCTTCCATTACTTGCCAGGATGGCAAGGGATGAAATTGAAAAAATTATGAAAATGCACCCCACCTGACCTTGGATCATTTTGTTCATCAATATATTTATCAGATCCGGAATCATTTGTCCACTCCATGACTGACTGCGGATTTGCACGAGCCATACCAGTGGGATGCAATGGAAATAACTCCAGTGTCGGAGGTTCACATAAATTGTTAACATTTTTTGTCTCATTTGTTGTACTAGTAACATGTATCTAAGCCAGTGAGAACCCACCTAATGTTAGGGATCTTTAAATAGTTCATTTTTAGCAACACTGATTGATATTCAATAATGTATTGATAGATAGTTAGAAATTCAAAGCTGGAAAAATAAATGCTCTTATTAACTCATTACCTTTGACATGATAACTGCTGATTTCTGATCTGTAGAGAAAATTTCTGGCAACAAAGCTCTGAGGTATTAGAGACAGCAAACACAAATGCATTGCAATAATAAACTAATCAGGAAATAGCAAACTACTAGCTTTAGTTATAGTGAAATGAAATGTTCACGATTTTATTTCGAAGATTGAAGCAGATATCGTAGACCTTCTTACTATTTTTGCTTGATTTCCTTGCCAAGGAAGGTTCTTGAAGAAAGTGATTGATGGATGCCATTCTCTCTCATTTCTGTCTCAGCTTCTCGCGAGCTTTACGGTTTTGAAACCAGTAAAACACACTGTTCCTTTCAATGTTGCCATACATTCGCAGTCGACTGACGATTTGATCTACTTGATAGTGGCTGGGGGTGTGGATCCCTGGAATGTATGTCGCTTCCAATAAAGCTATTTGTTCATTCGTCGGATTCCATCTACTGCTTGAGGTACTGGATTGGCCTTCTGCCATTTCTCTGCTTTATTGAACTTTCTTGAGAAGAAAGCGATGTGTAGATGTTGATTGAGAGAGTTGCATGCCCTAGAGGTGGTATTAAACAGGAGAGAACGGAAGGGATCTGATTGCAGAAAATTACCTCAACTTCCAAGAATGAGAAAAACAACTGTTAAGTTACATGCACCAGATTTTAGCTGTAAATGGAGATCACCATGTAGTGAATTGTCGAGTTGTCGTTGACTTAGAATGGGGAAAAGAAAACCAGGCAGAGGATCGTGCCTCGTGACATGCAATTACCAACCTGTCTTGTAATAATCTTCCACCGATTTCCTTCCTCATATACCAAGAATATAGGTTTTTATACGTTGTAACAATAAATATTTTGCCGGGTTTGTCTGTATGATTATAGGATATCTTCCTCTTTATCAGTGTAACATTCTCTGTCTGGCATTTCGAATGAACATGGAAACATGGTCATTAATAAACGTTGAGTTACGAGCCCTAAGATTTGACTGCTTAGAGCCATTGTCCAAATTAATTTGAAATATCGATTTGATTATTGGCTCTAACCCTAATCTTCTGCAGTTTATCGATTTGATTTGTCGTTCGAACCCTAATCTTCCACAGTTTATTGATTTGATTAGTCGCTCCAACCCTAATCTTCTGCAATTTGAAGTCAAAATAAAATTTGTTTGGTAACTTATTTCGATACCAAATATCATGAAAAACCTGAAGGATTCTTAAAACCCTAGATTTGTCCCATCTTGGAAAGATGTGTGTTATAAAAATTGTGGGATTCTAAATTACTATATACGTCTCTTTTGAAATTTGTGAAATTAGGGATACCAGTAAATAATTTATTAGGGAAATATTCAAATGAGAGTTGTAACTTGTATTTGGTTATTTGGTTAAATTTCCCTTATCAGGGAAATCTTAAAATGAGAGTTGTATTTTCGTTAAATTTCCTTTATTGTTAATAAAAGATGGTTTTAAATGATCCAGTGTCCATAAATGTCTAATAAAATATTTGGTTAAATTTCCGTGATTGTGTAACAAAATATGGTTTTAAATGATACAATGTTCCTAAATGTTTAATAAAATAAAAAATTTGAATAATAAATGCTTAATAAAATATTTTTTTCAAAAAGTCTGCAAAGATGTAAATTGACTCACAAGTCCAAGTAAATGAAGGAATATTGTAAACGAGGCGGCCCCATGCTTTCGGGCTGTGTGGACCCATATAAGTTGACTCACAAGTGCCATGTAAATGAAGGAATGTTGTAAAGGAGGTGGCCCCATGCTCGCACGTTGTGTGGACCCACCTAAACATAATGTTGTAAACTAGGTGGCCCCATGCTTGTCCACTATGTGGACCCATCAGAAGAGCGAGTTACCAATTCCCCTGTAGAAAACAATATTTTTTTCAATGATAAAAACTTTATTTGTTAGGAGGGTTGTTTATAACATTGATATTTTTATAAACACTAATGTAATTTTGATGTTATCTTTGGTTTGGTTTTGGTTTCAAGGGACTAACAAGACAATTTTTTTTATGTGAAAAAAACATCAATTTTTTTTTATTATGGTGGCCATTTAAATAAAGATATTAATTTTTATTTTAGTATTTATTTTATTAAATGATATTGATTCTTACTATATTTATATAAATTTCATAACTTTATAATTTTTTTAATGACAATTTTTTGGGGAAAAATATTAATAAAAAATTATTATTGAAATACTTATGTATTAGATTACTTTAAAGTTTTTAAAATATTTAAAATAGTTTTCCAATTCCAATCTTTTTGTCATACACCTCCAAAATCCATACACACACACACACACACATCATTAAACTCTTTAATTATGGGTTGTGGATTGAGCTTTGCCTTTTAATTTTTTGAAATAGCCTTCTATCGTTACCCTTCAGTAATTGCAGATTGTGGATTTCGTGATGTCTTTCAGCTTTTTTGAATTAACATTCTACATTTATCCTTCTGCAATTACGAATTGTGTATTGTGGGTTTCCTTTTAACTTTTTTGAAATAACCTTCGGAAAACCGTCTTTCCACACTTAGAGGTTTGTTGGTTAAGACCTTTAGTTTGTTTATAAATGATTATGGATGTCATTGAATGGCCTTACAACCACATTGTTATGAATTGTATTTCTAATAATTGATATGGTTTAATGTTGTGATTCTTTCTATGACCCATAGGGTATTTAAATCTCGGAGAAGAAATATTTGGTCCTTTGTTCATCAATTGCAATCGCAGTTATGAAGTAAGTGTTAGCATTTTGGGTGAAAATAATTTTTAGATCTGAATGTTTATGTTTAGAGACACTCGGTTTCCATATGGGAAGGACTTATTTCCATGCATTGGTTTTGGAAAAATTCATTGTTTAAGAGGATATTTGGGTGTTTTAGTTAGAAAATTATAGCATTGATTATAATTTTTCCTTCACTTTAATACCCATATGTTTAGGTTGGCGAAACACAATCTTTGAATCAAATATGAGTAGACTTAGTGACAAGTAAATTTGAATTTGGTTGTAATTTTCTTAAGGGTATGTGTATCATGTAGATTCGATTTGTTTTCTAAAAAATTAATGTCCCCAAATATTGAAAAAATAATAATTATAGGCTAGTAAAAACTACCCAGAGGGGATCATTATTACTCATGTGGAATTACATGCGCTACTTAACTTTCGATCTCTTCACAAACTGCTCATACCCTCTTGTCCATTCAGTGATTATTAGTTCATTTACTTCTTATGCATTAATTATGTTATTTAAACTATTTGTACATCTTAGTTATTATTGTCGGTGAGTTAGTGAATTGTATAGTTCATTGATTTACTTCTGCACATGTGTTCTCTGTTTATTAAGTATAAACTAACTTAACTTTGTTGATGGGAATAAACTGGTGGAGTGGCGGGACTAGTTCTCCCATGACAATCTGAGATGTAAGGTATTTCTTGGTTACACAGGCTTACTTAGTTCAATCGAACTAAGCCACCTTTCTCTTTTGTTTACGCAGTTCATTACTTGCGATGGGATTAGATGTATAGTGTGTTGAAAGCCTTGGTCGTCGATAACTTGCTACTAGTTATTACATTTCCTATCACCTTGGTTTTCTTTTTAAACTTGGTAAGTGTTGTTATCGTCAATTTAGCCATTACAGCTAAATTTCCTGTACATTGATTATTCTTCATTATGGTCTTAAATTCGTCATTTTTAGATGTCATTAATATCTTTTTGGGCTATGTATATCTTTACTATATATTCTATTTTAACATTTCTTATGTTATTTTATTGGAAGGTTATCAGTGGTTTTAACGTCGAGGTTTGGATTGATAATTCGAGAGATTTACATGGCATACTTTGTATGTCATGGTGCTTAAGCTTAAACACCTTAACACTATGGTATTAGATCCTAAGTTATAAACCTATGGACTAAAATTTATCTACATTCCTAAGCAAAGGTATTAAACTTGAACTAGCGCAACCTATGACTAAGTATTATGGTAATGCTATCATAGTGCAAGATTTGTAATGTGACAACATTAATGTTTAACGTTTGGGGTGACATAGTATATGGTATAAACCATATGTTCTAGAGTTTAAGCGATAGTATGAAGGGTGGTGATAATCGCTACTTTGTAACAAGTCGTGACTATGGGAGTGGGTTTGTGGAAATGTTAATGGACTCCAGCCTGATGCATTTAATGCTTGTGGGAAAGTGTGAGATCCTTCCCCTTAGGCTTGGCTCACGATGGATGTGTATTGCATTTTACATATGGGGTTTCCTTGTTTGGCTTTGTGCAGAGCAATGGACATGGAGGTAATTTCCAGCTTGTAAAGGTAAGCCCGTGTGAAATCCTAAGCCTACACATTAGTTTGCTTTTCAGTTTAAGAAATGGCATACTCCTCATCCCCATTTCATTATTGCTTGCAGGTGCCGAAAGGGATGGAGGGCAGTGTGGCTACAACACAATTGGCTCCCAGTGTTGCATTTGTGGCCACAGTAAGCCTTCTCATCAAGTTAATGATTGTCACCCTTCAATATTGTGGTAGAGCTATGTTTTGCTTGGTTGTTTTGGCTAGGGTTTAATGTTGTAGCAAAATCAATTTTGCCTTCGGGCTTCGAATACAAACTTGGTTATTTTTAATGTTGAGGTGTTATGCTGTGACTTGTTTCTTAGGCCATTCGGCTCTATGTAATGTTCATTTTTGGTTATGTAAAACATTAATGTTGTGGTTTTGGGATTTTAAATCCATGGGCTTGGGGATGATTTTAAGGAACCATACTTATTTAGAAGTGTATAAATGTTGTCGAATATTACCAATTCTTAAAACGCCAACTATAAAATGATTGGTGATATTTTTCAAAAAAAAATTAATTTCCAGGGATTTTATATGGTTTATATAATAATTTGGTGATTTTTAGGGTGAAAAAATTTTACCCCATCAAAATTGGGCGAAACAAGGCTTCAAAAAATGCAAAATGGTGAATATTTTTTGGAAGAAAAACATGGAAAAATAGCCCACTGGGCTAAAATTCGCCCCTAAAACTATCCCTGCATGGGCTGCACCATTGCAAGGAATGGTGCCATGGCACATTGGCACGCCTATGTAAAACCTTGCTCCTGGCCTTTAATGGCGACTGTGTATAGACTTTTGGGAAACTCTGTGTAAATAGATGTAAGTGTTGGTTTTTTATTATTTGTAAAGGTTTATGGTGTATGTGATTCCCTCCTGCATTTTTATTTAACTTTTTATTTTAAATGGGGTTTTTAATGGATAAAGGAATACGCCTTACCGGATGTTGTGTGTGTAATTGTTGTTGATTAGTTTGATAAATGTAATAGTTTGATAGCATGGGTAAAAGTCATGCTATCAATGGAATGAGCCTTCCCATAGTGCTGCGATACCTTGTAATTTCATTGCTTACGGCATCTGGTTCTTATGTGATATTTGCACCATGTTTTAAATCGTTGTTTGACCTTGGACATGACTTATGTGAGCACTGTGTATTAAAATGTTAGTGGGTTTTGTGGAGGCGAGGGTATGTAGACCATCGATGGCACTCGTTGTTTTTAAATAACTTGGACTCTGTATTAAAATGTTTAGCGACCGAGGTTGTGCTATAGCTAGAGTCTTACGACCTCTCTGCTAGCATAGGCATTTTAATTATATGGAAATGGTGTGAGTTGTGGCCTACATGATTAAACATACAACCTTCGTCCTTTTGGGCAGGGCAATTTCAAACTGGGAAATTTTTTATAAGAAATAATAGAAATGGTAATAGGAATTTACTTTATGCATTTGGTTATGCGTTCGATTATGGTGATGATTTATGTTACGGTTCAAAATTTTGGATTTTAATTCTATTTAAAAAATGAAGTTGTAACGTGTGATGGTTGATACCACGACTGTTGTTTATTTAAATACGACCTCTATTTATTAAAACAGAGTTGTATGAATGTTACTTGATGAAACTTTTAGATGCATATTTAAAATGGATCTTATATGGGGCTATTTAAAAAAAAATTGTATGTGAATTATGGTGTTTTAATATGGATGTTAATACTATAGGTGTTATACCAGAGTTTTGATGAGGACCACATGGATGGCCACGATATCCCTCTGATTATTATTAATGATGTTTTGTTTATGTGGGATATTTTTAATGAAATTTATAATATGATTACAGACCTTGAAAGGTCTTGGATGGGTTTTTTATTTTTTTCAGAAATAAATGCATAGATAGTTTTTATAGAGATTTATATGTGATAGCCTTACTTATATGTATATATAATTATTTTATAAAATAGTTCTGGTGATCAGTAATACCCTAGGGTATCTATATAGTATATTTACTTCTTTAAACTTACTTCTATGGTTAAATCTACTATAATTTGAAACACAGATCTCTACTAACAAATGTAATATCTTAGTAGAGATATAAGTATTAGGTGAACATTTAAATAGGAGGTCTAGAATTACCTAGTCTATAGTATTAATTTATGAGTATGAAAATGAATGCAGAACACAAATTTTAAATATGGGAACCTGGCTATATACAGCCTATGATAGTATTTCCCATCCTAGGAATATTGAAGAGAAATAACGACCCTAGCAAAAATATAGGCAGAACATCAATTACCTAGGTTAGTAAAATATATAGAATCTTTTACATTAATCATCTAGCATTATAACCTAGAAATGAACTTTGACATACTAAGAATTCGTACCTATGATTTATCTTCCTCGAGCTCCTTTAATGGTGGAACCTGCACACTTTTCAAATAACCAGCATTATGAATTTAAGATAGATGTGACCTATGCTTTTGATGACCAAATCACTTGGGAACTACCATGTTCCTCCCAACCATGACCCAGAACCGTTCTTTGTTCTAATTCGGATCCCCCTCAGCTGGACTCCAACATGCAAGTAGCTTAGAGCTCCTAAGGTAGGGTTTCCTATCTCGTATTCAGAATCTGAATCAGTCCTCTTTTCCTTGCAAGAGAAAGTTCTCCAAGAAAGAACTTAAGAGAAAAAATAGGTAGAATAATAATTCTCCAAAAGAAAAATCATAACCACAAGCCTTTGCTTGGCTTGAGCCTTTATAGGCATACTTTTTAGTCAAAGGGGTGGTTAAATCAAGAAATCCTTGATTTCTCGATTTAACGCTTTTTAATTTACTAAGGTAATTTTCAATTCTTAACCTAGCATCTCTTAACTAGTTCCTAGTTAGTATTTCATAGCTGTTTAACTATTTATTAGTCCTTAAATAATAAATAATAATTGGTGGAGCTTCTCTTCTTTCTTTATTCAATTATATAATTAATCATAATTAATTATTTATACATACTATGTATAAAATGCATAGTATTAAAATACTATGTTAACATTTGTCTTCGGACATCGTGTATCATGATAGCTAGACTTAACGACACTTCCTTATGAAGGTCAAGTAGATAGATGGCTCAGGTTTACTAGGCTAGGAAACTCTAAAAATACTTGCATGTTGGATTTTCCTTGTATAATGTGGTAGCTCTTCCATACTTCGATGAGAATACAGAATTCAAAAATTTCATTTAATCAGTTATAAATAAGTATGATGATGATCAATATTTTTCTCGAGTCGTTTTCACTTGAAAGTTATTAAATTCTTTTCAATAACCACTAGCGCTTACCAGAGCCCGTAATCAATGCCTATAGCAGGGTGTTGCAAACATTGTGTAATTCTAGAGCTTTTGCTCAACACTAAATGATAGGATGTACTTGTACGATACACCTAGGGATTACAATCACCAAAGATCTGATGCTCCAGAGCTTATGCTCAACATCAACATGGAATGCTCCTGAGATTTATGCTCAACACAAATGTAAGTTCTCATGTTCCCCAGAGATTCTCTCTCAACACAAATCATGTCATCAATCATGTGTTTCATAGTCCACGCCCAACACAAAACATTTCATCAAGCATGTGCTTCAGGGTCCATGCCCATCACAAAACATATACATACATATATATCATCAACAATTGGCTTACGCCCAATATACAAAATAAATCATCATGTTCATATGCATTGGGGTATTTGACCCAAAAATGAAACATCAATATAATCATCATGATCAATAGGCCCATGCCTATATATGGTAGGTCAAAAATTCAGGACATTACAAAAAATTAGGAAAAGTAACTCCCTACTGTAACTGGAAGATGGATTAGATGTTTAAACAATCTTGGACCTCAAAAGATACCTTTGAATTAGTCGTGGATGGTAAGTTAATTAGTGAACTAATAATTTATGAATCCCTATGTGAATGGCTAAATAATTTATGATTAGAGTGAACTGCATAATTATACATTTTATAATTCTATACATATTTCCTACTGATAAACGCTTCGATCCTGGTCTGTAATAGGATTTATGAAATGGAATTTATTTTTTTAATATGTTCTAATTCTAAAGAAGGTTCTCGGATCTTGACTTGATCAGAGATACATAAATAATTAAATATGGATTTTACAGGCTTGAAATGAGTAACATGAAAGAATATTTAGTTCAAAAACATAATAAGAATGATTAGTGAACTGATGGATAAAAGCACCATCTTTTATTTAGATGCATAATGGATCAGAACTTAAATGAGATACATAATAGATCATTATTTAATTCAGATGCATAAGAAGTTTCTGCTAGAAGAATTAGTTGTGATTCTAAGTTAAGAATGGAAATCCTACTGTAACTAGTTATAAAAATAAAAAATAGGAGAATATCTGTGAACCACTGCTAGGAAAACTTAAATGGAATAGTCGTTCCTCCCAACCAACACCTAGAGCAACCAAATCACTTTCTACAGAAACCCTAAATCTGTTTGCTGAACCACAAGAAAAAAATCCACTTAATGCACCATCTCTTACATTATCATATTCAATCCCCATCCAATGCAATCCTCCTTCTTGCTAATGGGCGTACTGTTATATAGTATTTTTCTTAGGACTTGACCATTCATGAGGGTCCTTCTCTTTAGAAATTAACAAAGACTTGTGACCTAATTTTGGGGAATATGCATCCTGCACCTTAAGTTCTCACTTAGAAACTACAACCACTTGTCTTTTCCTCTTTTGGGTCAGCAAACACTCTTCAACAACTATTTCATTTTTTCCCCTTCATTATATTTTATTAATAAAAGAATAATTCATTACATTTGTTTTATTTTATACTTTGTGTCAAAAATATTTGAAATAACAAAATAAAATATCTTAGCATAAATTAATAATAAATTATTAATTCTTGGTGTATTACATACAACTCCCGTATATGATAACATCATCGTCGATGCTATTAAATTTTTTATTTTAGTCTTCCATATCTTCATCTTGGAATAGGATTGGATATTCCTTCTGCATAACCCTTTCCAATTCTCAAGAATATTCTTTCAAACTAAGGCACCTCCATTGCACCTTGACTTGTCTAATGGTACGATTCGAGAGTAAAAGTGCTCTCTTGTCAAGAATACACTCTCGTCCCACCTAGAAATCCATTCAGGTTCCACATTTATAAAATTACGATCGATTACATGATTAGCATCATGAATATATTTTTTCAAAATGGAAACATGGAAAATGTCATGTAATTTAATAGTAGGTGTTAGGTCTAACCGATATGCAACTGACCCTACTTTAGCCAAAATCTCAAATAAACCACAATATCTGGGTGTCAAATTTTAATACTTACCAAATCTCAAATATATTTTCTTGGGACTTACCTTTATGTACAGTTGTGCACCTATGTAGAGCTTTATAGGATTTTTTTTAGGTTAGGATAATTTTTTTTCCTATCTTGGGAAACCTTCAAATTTTTTCACACCTGCTTCGCGGTTAGTTCCATGTCCTTTAAAAATTTAGGTCCTAACATTGATCTATCAATTGAAATGATCCAATAAATTGGAGTATTACATTTGCATTCATACAAGATTTCAAAAGGACCCATACCTAGTGATACTTGAAAATTATTATTGTAAGCAAATTCGAGTAAGCGTAAGTAGTCTTCCCATTTACATTGCTTGTCCATTACATAGCATGTCTTCTTGAACATGATTTACTCTTTCAGTATGCCCATACATTTGTGGATGATATACAGTACTGAAGTTGAACTAAGTGTCTAATCCTTTAAACAAATCCTTCCATAAATTTCGTGTAAATTTTACATCTCTATCTGAGATTATTACCTTTGGTATGCCATATAATGTGAAAATATATTTCATAAAAATATTTACAATGTTGAAAACCTTATAAGTATATTTTAAAGGAATAAATTTGCTCTCTTTACTTAATTATCAACTACGACCATAATTCAGTCATGTTCCCTGAAATTTTAGGTTGACCTATTATAAAATCCATGCTAATTATTTTCCACTTCCATTCTGGAACGGGTAGGAGTTGCATTAACATTGTGCGATGTTGGTGTTCTTCCTTTACTTTTTGGAATTCGAGGATGTGAGATAAGTATTTTGCTACCTCTTTATTCATTTTAGGCCAAAATAAGTCCTTTCTGATCATGGTAATCATCTGTTGGTATCCACGATGTCCTGAATAAGGTCATTTATGTAACTCATTCATGATCGTTAATTTGATTTCTATTGTATTTGGTATGTGCAACATGTTTGTATGCAATAATAATATTCTTCTATTTAGGTTAAAATCTATTATTATGTGGCTATTTTCATTTCCAGCAGTCTATTCTTTTAGATTTTGGTATTCTTTATCATAATTTTCTGCATTTAAGATCTAATTTTCGAGATCTCATTAGTAACTACAGCTTGCAAAAAGTAAGTTTGTGTGACGAATCAAAGAATTTACCATTTTGTTTCTTTTCCATTATTTTTTTTATCTTGAAGGTGTATTCACTTAAGAAATACAACCACCTGCCTTGTCTAGCATTTAGATTTTGTTAGTCAAATAAAAATTTTAAACTAATGTTCTCTAACATAATTTTTTTTTCCTTTGGATTAGGTATTGTCACCACATCTTTAAAGCATTTATAATTGCAACAAGTTCTAAGTTGTATGTAGTGTAATTATTTTCATGCTCTTTTAATTTTCTAGATTCATAATCCATGACTTGATTTTCTTGTTTTAACACTATGGCTAAGCCTTCCTTACAAGCATCAGTACATACGAAAACGTCCTTGAAAGGATGAAGAATTTTTAGGATAGGGGTGGTAGTCACACAAATGTTTTAATTTATTAAAAATTTCCATACACTTTTCAGTCCACACAGACTTTTTACCTTTCTTCTGCAGTGAAATTACGGGGTAGGCTACCTTAGAAAATTATTATATGAACATGCAATAATATCGGTAATCCCCATGAATGATCTTAGTTCTGTTACAATTTTAGAAATGACAATTTAGTGATAGCCTTAATTTTGTTGTGGTCGATAGAGATTCCATTCATGGACACTATGTCTCCTAGATATTGAATCATGTCTTTAAAGAAGTCGTATTTGTTGAACTCAACTTACAGTTGTTCTTCTCTTAACACTTGTAAAATTATCTTTATATGTTCTTCATGTTCTTGTTTATTCTTTGACTAAATCAACATGTCGTCGATGAAGACAAATACAAATTTATCAAGATAGTTTATTAGAATGTTATTCATTAATCACGTAAAAGTTGCAGGTGTGTTTCTCAACCCAAAAGGCATTACAACAAATTCATAATGACCAAAACAGGTCCTAAAAGCAGTTTTAAATATGTCTTCATCTTTATCCGCACCTGGTGGTATCCAGACCTTAGGTCTATTTTTAGAGAAGATTGTTGCACCAAGGAACTGGTCGAATAGATCATCTATCTAGGGTAAAGTATATCAATTTTTAATAGTCATTTTATTTCATTGTTGATAGTCTATACACAACATTAAGGTTGTGTCTTTATTCTTTACAATAAAACGAGTGCTACCTAAGGAGAAATAGTAGTTCAAATATACTTCTCGTGAGTTAATTCTTGTAATTGTAATTTGAGTTTTCTAATATCTACTATGTTCATTTGGTAAGGAAATTTTGATCTTAGTACATCTTGAGATCATATTGATTGTAAAGTGTATGTCTCTTTTCAGAGGTAGTATAGGGAATTCTTCCGAAACATGTCTTTAAAATCCTTTAAGATAGGTATACCTTCTATTTTAATTCTATTATCATTATCATTATCATCCATTAAATAAAAAACAATTACTTTAAATCCCTTCGATGCATATTTTTTCATTTGTACAGTAGAGATCTCTCTGATCATAACTTTTATGGAAATTCCTTTCACTTTAATGGGGTTTCTAATATCTTCTATGCATGTAAAGGTTTTGTCAAAACAATTTGGCATTACTCTTTGTTTTCCTAGTCAATCCATTCCTATCAACATATCATAGGAACCTAATTGTAAAATATTTATATCATCATGTGTATTGAAATCATTCATTAGTATTTTACAACCTTTAACATAACTAGTGACTTTATGTTTAGTACTTGTGGCTAACTGTACCACCCATGACTTATCAAAATTTTCATGTACTAATTTACATATTTCAACAATCTTATGTGATACATAACTCAATATTTCCCCAATTAGTATTGATCAATTAATATTGAAATGGGTTTACTTTTTATCATACCTTTGATCTCAACCATTGATGTTTGATGTCCTTCTTGTTGATTCTGGGTATACTTCTCGCCATGTCTTTAACTGTACCAACTTTTTGAATTGGTTTAACATTAAATTTTTTCTTTCTTATTGGACAATCTTTGAAATAATTTGGTTCGCCACATTTCTGTGATTTTAATGGTTCCCTCTATGCACTAATTTTATTAAAAGTAGTGGGAGGTTCCCTTTCTCTTTCTACAGGATCCTCTGATTTAAAAGTTTTATGGTTACTAGCTTGATAACCTTTGGAATTACTCGTATTTTTGTGCAATTTATCATTCTTCTTTCTTGGATCAAATTTATTTCGTCTTTTAGTCCTCGAATTTGGTACACTTTCCCTTTTAATTTTATTATGGTTATAGCAAAAAAATTATTTTTGCATTGGTTCTTCTAGCGTCTTCAGATTGTCATACTCAATCCACTCCTCAAACATGAGAGGAAAACAACTGAGAAAGTTTTGTACCTTTGGGTTTTCATCTATTATATATGGTATGTAATGAAGCACACTCAGGAATTTACAGCAAACCTCTTTCATGGTCAGAGATCCTAGTATTAACTCACAAAATTCCTTATCCTTCTCTCTCTAGTATTATTCTTCGAGGTATTTTCCTTTGAAATTATTTTTAAAAAAATTTCAGGTTATGTATCTTTCCTAATTCCTTTTACTTTCTTTATATCGTGCCACCATCAATCCACTTTTACAGCTAAATTATATATGGTTTTTTTAGCTCTCAGTTCTTAAGAGAAATTATAAATTTATAATTATTTATTCATCTTTGATAGTGAGGCTTCCGGTTCTTTTCCTTTTTCAATCTCAACATTAAACATTAGTGGTTTAATATTTTTAAAATCCTTATATATTTTTTCATATGGTTTGTACTTCTTTTTATTTTTATTAACATCACTACTTTAACTAGAATCTTGTTGTTTTTTTGTGTGGTTTTTCATTGATTCGTCACTAGATGTTTCATCCCCATGACTTGAAAATTCCATTTTTCTTACCTTATGTTTGTAAGGTGTAGTTTCTAGCATATTATGTTCATGCTCTTTGTTTTTCTATTTTTCATCATTACGTATTTTAGCTAGTAAAATATTTTTTGGTTCCTCTTGAACTTTCAGTATTTCTTCATTATCCTCCCTAAATATTTTTAACTAAGAAATTAGTTCATTAATAGTTCTTTGTAGTTCATATGGGTAATTTTTTTTGACTCTTATTAAGGTTTACCCATATTTCACCATCCCTTAGATTACTCTCTTCATTGCTTATAGGATTTCTAGGGTGAGACTCTTCTTTTGTAGACATCCCTACTTCTATCATATTTTTCCTGCAAAAATAAAGTAATCATTATCTTCGTGCTTGTAAGAGAATAAAAAAAATTCTCTTCTAGTTTAATTAACAGTTTTAGTGTTGAGTCGGTTTAAGCCTAGTGTTGTAACTATGTTCTGATACAATTTTGTCACTAGAGAGAGAGAGAGAGAGAGAGAGAGAGAGAGAGAGAGAGAGTCACTACATGCTCATAAAGACATCTTTCATAGTTTTTGTTCTATTACTAAAACATACTTTACTGCTACATGACATGTTCAATGTAGATGTTTACTAAGAGAAAAATATCATCTTAAACCTACATATGATGTTTTTGTATTAAAATGTCTTTTTTTTAATTAACTGTAACATGGTGTTATTAAATTTTGAAGGCTCAATGTTCATTTTTAACTTTACTTTATTCTTTCAACTTTTCCTCAATCATTGAAGTAGACTCTAAAGGGTAACCTCCAATTCATTTATATGTTCAATACCAAACTTTTAAGTTTATTAGTCTTTTTGCAATTTATCTTTGCATAATGATATTTCCACAGTGCTCTTTCTGAAATTTATCTTTCCACAAATAGCCTTTCGCAATTGAGTGTTGCAGATTGCCGGTTGCATTTCATCTTTTGGAATTAACCTTCTGCATTTCATCTTTTTTGAATTAACCTTCCGCATTTATCCTTTCGCAACTGTTGGTTTCCTTTCAACTTTTTGACTTAACCTTCCATATTTACCTTTCCGCAATTTCATATTGCTTGTTACCTTTCAAATTTTTCAAACTAACCTTCCGCATTTATCCTTCTACAATTGAGCATTACGATTTGTAGGTTTCCTTTTAAGTTTTTCAAAATAACCTTCCACTTTTATCCTTCCGCAATTGCGGATTGTGGATTGCGGCTTTCCTTTTAACTTTTTCAAAATAACCTTTCACAAATCCTCTTTCCGCACTTAGATCCTTCCTGGTTAAGATCTTGTAGTTTGTTTTTAAACGATTGTGGATTCCATTGAATGGTCTTACAACCACGTTGTTATGAATCATATTTTTTATAAATGATTTGGTTTAAAGTTGTGATTCTTGCTACTATCCATAGATTGTAGTGCTTTACCTAACCGGTAGAGCACTCTGACCGTCTCTCTCTGTGATGTTCTCTATCAAGACAATTAAAATCATATTACAGGTTTATATCTATGTCTATACTATTAGTTTTGTAAACACATAAATGTACAATCATGAACTGTAACATATTAACGTAGAAATAGGAGCTGTACAGGTTTGATAAACTTCATAAATTTTGGTAAATTATACAATAATACCATGCATAAATTTAATATCTAATTATCTGGAATTGAAATACCTGGGACCAGCGACCGTAGTAGATCCAAGAGTTTGCTGTAGACATTGTAGGCTCCTTCCTCTTCCAGCTTTCCATCCAAGCCTTGATTAACAAAATGGTGTGCCACCCTGCCGACCAGCTCTCATCATGTGCTGGCCCTAGGAAACCCATGGGTTTCCTAGCCCCCAAGCCCACAGACCAATCATCCCGACAGCAGCTTCATTTCCCTTCTTTATCTTCTCCATCATTGACAGATATTCTCCCCTTGAGTTGTCCCCCTCCTCAAGTTTATCCTCTCTTCTTCCTCTCTGTTATTCTAAAAAAATTTCCCGACCATTCTCCTCATGCAGAGTCTCCTCCCCCAAAAATCCAACGTTCTTCCTCCTTATACCCCCTTCCACCGCCTCTTTCATTATTATTTTATTCTATCCAGTGTAGTGCAGTTCCGATAGGTCTTACATGTGTTATGTATTAATAAATTTTCAAGTGTACGTGTTTACGAAACCTAACCAATGCCATACATCTAAATATTATTTATTTAATTCTTTACACAAATGGTAAAGACGCTAAAATAATTAGCATAAGTTTAAAAAGTATTTACTAATAAACTTTAATTAACATTAATATGGGATAAGTTTAGTTTAATAAAAGTATTTACTAATAAACTTTAATTAACATTAATATGGGATAATTTTAGTTTAATAAAAGTATTTACTAATAAAATTTAATTAACATTAATATGGGGCATTACATATACCCATCCTTCATGAAACTTCGTCCCGAAGTTATGGTCAAGGTACTTTTATAGGTTTAAAACAATTCATAATTACTTAGTTAACCTATCCAACTATTTAAATATTTCATACTAGCGTGCATGTGTGAGGTGTGCATGCATGGCCAGTACATGCACAAACTGCACATGTACTATAACAAAAACCCCTAAATTCTAACTCATACAATTAATATTTCACGCAACATAACCCACACACAGATATAATATGATTTCTTGTGACATTCAGAGTTATTTAACAATTATTTTCTTATTATTTAGTCAGTTAAGATTGGTACCTACCATCACTAATCCAGTATCATAATTGTCCAACATTCAACCATAATAACCAAAATGTCCACCCATCCTAACCTACGTTCGCATCCTCCCTATCCTTCCTCTGCTAGTATAGAAGTGGTTGTCGGCTTCACCGACCTGACCACATAAGAACCTGAGAGCGATAGCGTCGGCTGAACAGCGGACCTAGCCTCTCCTAGCGGGCATCCGACCGTCGTCATCACAACAACATGGGGAGCGTGTCTCAGCACGGCCCTCCCACGACCTCGGGTACCCGACCGTCGTCATCACAACAACATGGGGAGCGTGTCTCAGCACTGCCCTCCCACGACCTCGGGTATCATAAAAACATAGGGTGGAACACATCCATCCCTCTCAACATTCTGGGTCTGTATACCCTATCAAAAACATACTTTGCTGCTATCGAGATTATTGGTCTGTGTCATCGTATCATCAATTTTGTTAATCAAGGCTCTTCTGCAGAAATAGGTACTATACCACACTTCATATAAAGTATCCATTTATTACATAGCCCGTGTGTCCTGCAGATTAGTACTTTGAAAACATACATTCATAATAATATCTCCATTCAATCATGAGTTGGTGCATATTATCAACAACATTTCATTTCATTGTATAACTCATTAAATTGATCACATCATGGGTTGATATCCCTACATCATTTATATCTATTACATTTATCAATGATGAAAACATACACTATCTTTATGAACA